>JZSA01000981.1:0-93435 GCA_000956155.1 Cotesia vestalis
TTTTTTTTTTTTTTTCGTTATTCGGGTAGGAGTACTTTCGTTTGTGAGCTTGAGCGGGATTTAAATGGACAAGAAACTAATTGTAGATATTTTTTTTTTTTTTTGGAAAAGCTCGAGTTGAGGTGTACGACGGATAGTTTTATTTATTTTACAAGTTTTATCTTTATATCATGGACTATGCATCACTGTCGCTTCATATTCGTTATTTATGGTAATTTTTTGGTTATTCAATGATATGGATATTTATAAATAAAGTCATTTATTAATATATTTTCCATTGAATATTCATTAAATATTGTGCGATTCAATTTGTTATTCAAAAATTACTAAAATTCAGTAGATATTTTTTTCCACCATTTTCAAGTAATTTTTTAATTAAAAAAAAAAGAAAAAATTCTAATTAATGAATTACAATACTAAGCCGTGGGTTTATTAAACTTGTTCAATAAAATCGTAAATAATTAACAAATGAACATTAAGTGTAAATATGTTTCTTCAATAATTTAACAAACACTAAAAATGTCTAATGATTAATAATAATTACAATTATGATTATGATTAAAAATCACTAATGAATGATAACAATAAAAAGCAGAATAAGCTGCAATAACATTGTACATAATGTCCATTTAAAGACACTCAATACAAATAATCAAATTCAATCACAGATATTTATTTACTATTATCGATTTTAGTAATAATTAAATTATTTAATTACATCAACTATTGTCGATATTTATTTAATAATTCAACACTCAATTATTCGATTCGTTGATTGGTAAAATACAATGCCCATAATTAGTTATAATTACAAAATCATCGACAAAATAATTTCACACCCACAGCAGTTAATCGGCAGTTTTTAAATGTTTCATTTTTATTACTATTTTTATAATTAATTATGTCTCAATTTTTTTCTTTATCAAAAAAGGACGGCAAGTACAATATATTTCTAAAAATTAAAAAATCAATTTTTACCGGAATTTTTGAGCGCATTGATGCATTAGTCCAATTAATAAAGAAATTATTTCACTCGTCATATAAAATATTAAAAGTCAATTAAATTTTTTTTTTACTAGTTTAAAAGTTCGATTTTGGTTTTTTGCACTTGATATTTTAAATATCTCCGGCACTATTTACATAAACTGTTTTTAATATTCATTATTTATATTTATATATGTGTATGTTTATGTATATGTATATATATAATATATATATATATAATATCGGTAAATGTATTGACGATTTATAATATTATTATCCACAGAAGGACTTTAATACTGATTCATTATCGCTTCACATTAAAAAGCACCCACAACTGTTATTTTAATTAATTATTATTATTATTATTACCGTTATCAATTATTACTATCAATATTTATATTTATCATTATTATTAATATTACTTCAATTGTAATTATTACGGATGTAAGCTACAAAGTTTTGTCCTGTTTTTTCTTCAACTTAATTATTTGGCAACGCTACTAATATTAGATACTAATCGGTTTTTGTTCGTAATTTAATTGCACTTTAGTCGACGTGAATTTTTAAAATCAAAAACAAATCGGTAACGATGAAAAGATTTTTTTTAATTATAACTATAATAGTATAATAAATTAAAAAAAAATAAAGTGCCATTAAATATGGTGAAGAAAATAAATTACTTAAAAAATTTTTTTTTATTTGCAAAAATTTTTTAAAAATAGTTATTATATTAATGAGTTTGCGCGATTCAAACGGATTAATTACGTTTGAGATTCATATCATCGGTACGTCGTGTTTATATTTCATCCAATTAACCTGTGAACAATTTCACTTGATACTATAATATTGCCAGAAGCTCTAGTGCGCGCTCAGTAGATCCAACAACTTCAATTATCCGTCAATGTTTTTTGTTTCCTTTTGTGACTTTGTAAAATAATTAAAAACCTTAAAGTAATTTTCTACAACAAATTATTGTTAATTTTTTTACAAAAAATCTTCCCGGGACTCGAACCCGCGCTCTTCAGATTAGCGAAGTACTTTTTCTATAATTAGTTGTAAAAAAATTAATATGTTTTTAATTAAAAAAAAAAAAAAAAATTATTTTATTTTTGCAAATAAAATAAATAATAAAAGCAATTGAAAAAAAAAAAAAAGTAAATTGATACTAAAAAAATATTTGATCACTTAATGGCACAGTTATTAAAATAATTTGTGCTTTTAATTATTTTCTTATTATAAATTTATATTTATATTTATATTACAGGATTATTATCTATGTAACGATATGAATTTGCGAAGCACACATTTTATGATAAAAAATACCAACTCTCAAGTCGAATTGAAAAATAATTAATCAGAGTGATTTTATTCACAGCACAGCTAGATAATAATTAAGATAAAAAGTATGTAAGATATGACTTGATTGCAGCACATGAAAAAATTTATTAATTTTTTCTTTCATTCTTATTAATATCAATAATAATAAACGTGTCTCGTTGCAATTTTTTGTTAACTATCACCAATAGACACCATTAATTAGGATAATTTTGCTTGAGCAAATATCTGGGGTATTAAACACCGTAAAAAGCTTATTTAATAATTAATAATTACTCATTTCTCCTTGCACAAAAATCACTAATCATAATAATAATAATAAGATTTTTGTTCGCAAGCTTAATTGTCGGAGGCGGTAACGTTTAAAGTAAAATAAGGACCGCGTTTATCTTTGTCTTTATTTATTTTCTCGTTGATTTAATCTCTAGAGAACCGAGTCGAGACTTTATCAACAAGGTTATTTTCTCCGGAACTATTGCGTCCTAGTAATTAAAGAGATCAAATTAAATTGAAGATACAAGATAAATTTCAACGCTCATTACTTCGATGCTAAGCCGATTATTGATTTCATTTTTTTTTTTTCATCTGACTTAAAAATTTTATTAAAAAAAATCCGAATTAAACTTTTTTAATCTCAACTGATTGGATAAAAATTTTGTTTTATTTTTCCGCTCAAATTTTTCTAAATTAATCATCAATTTATAAAATAATCCTTTAAAAAAAAAATTTTATTTTTTAATTTGTCAATTTAATAAAATTTTTGCAATCTTTTGCCTTGAAATTTTTTTTTAATCCGTAAAATTATAAGAATAAAATTGTTTATTTTAGAAAACGCTTATGTTGACAATTTAATAAACATTTTGTTTTTAAGTTTTTATGTAAAACCGAAAGAAATTAAAGTCATAATTTGTTAAAATTAAAAAGTAAATTTATTCAAGTACCCAATTAATTCCCCTTGATTGAAAGCTCATTAAATAGATACCGAAAAAAAAAAAAAAATAAATATTAATTACTATTTTAAAAAATAAAAAAAAAAAAAATAATTCCATGTTGCTGCTCATCGATATTCACCACGTATTTACATTCACTGTTCATACAATTCTCGCGCGTTTTCTATTAAATTTTCACCAAACACCGGGATAATTTGCATTTTTAACTAATTATTACACAATTATTTGCTCGACTGCTCCACACTCATCACTGCGTGAGCAAAATATAAATTATGGCTGGAAGTTTCATTATCTTATGTTTATGGTACTTATAATTGTATATCTGTATTTATCTTAATAATAATAATAATTATATCAATTGATTTATATATCTAAATATTTCTAATTTGTTTCGCTTGGCGAGGGCGATATTACGCCCTACCCAGCGCAACGACTTAATCACTTCAGCTGGGCTCTTTAATCAATGTATGAACAAGTAGAATTAACAATAGGCACCCACCTAGGCACCCGTTGGAGCCAAAGCTCTTACACGCTTTGCTCGTGTGGTTTTCAGTCGTAGGCTTCTGCACCTCGGGATGCGATATCATATCCACCTGTTGTCTCCACGAACCACCCTCGCCCTCGTTGTCTACCGGCTTCTTATCCTCCGAGCCGGCGTTGTTGTGCGGTATATCTTCGACTTCTATCGGCGCAATCGGCTTGTCTTTGTCTAGGTCCTCGTCGAACTTTAAGGCCGTTTCTGTGCCGTAGAACACCAGGCCCCATTCTGTCAGACTCGCTGAAAATAATTATTAGGATTAGATTTTTGAAAGTTTCTATTATTATTTTAAATCATAAATAATTAGCTGCAAAAAAAATTAAAAGAAATAATAATTACGAGAAAAGATATCTGATAATTTTTTTATAATAAATTATTATAATTTTTTTTTTTTATAACAATTATTACAATAATTTTTAAAATAATTTATACATTAAAAAAATTTTTAAAATTAAAAAAAAATCTGTTGATTCTAATAAAAAAAAAAAAAAATTAATTTCAAGCAAAAAGATTTAAATATTTTACTACTAAAGTGATTGAACTAAAATAATCATTTATAACATAAATAATCATGCTAAAAATATAACTAAAAATTTTTCATGATTGTAAAACTTTAAATTAAATAAATTAAATTTTTTACAACCACTCTAAAAAAATAAAAACAGTAACTACCACACAAAAATAACAAAAAACATACGGGAACAAAAAACAAAATCTAACAAATCAATCTTGATTAACATAAAAGCTCCAGGTAGTTTAGTAGCAAAGGTTTTTTCAGTAAAATCTAATCTCCTAATAGCCTATTTAATCACCAATAAATAAAACAAGTAAAATAAATGAACCGCATCAGCTCTCGAAATGAAGAACAATGATAAATAATGACTATCAAACCTAAGGCTATCAAACTACCTTAAAAAATAAAAAAAAAAATCGGTGAGTCGCACAAAAATAAACAGCAACGAATTACGAAATGCATCTCTATCGACAGAATAAGTACCCTTGTCAGTGAGTTGGAGATTTCTGGTGTCAAACTGCTCGTCTTGGAGCAGATCGAGGCCTTTAGCACGTGTGGCATGTTGATTAACGCCCCTCACACCGGGATAAACCGGGTAGAGAGGGTACAGCTGCTGGATTTTGGGATACTGCTGAAACACCACTGGAACTTTGTTTGTCGCAGCTTTGGCCGCGGGTTCCATTAGAATGAGCCCCCTCTGGAGGGAGGAGGTTGATGTCACTGCGTCGATAACTTGCTGCTGTTTCGGCTGTTGGGTTGTCAATTTAACAACCGGTTCTACAATTGATTTGGGTGTAGTGTTGCCGTTGCCGGGGCTGGAACTGTGTCCGGCGGTGACATTGCTACCGCTAACACGGGGCTTAGATGGAGCAATGCGACTAAATGTTAATCCACGTAAGCTTTGTACGGTGGGCCGTACTGTCGGTTTATTTGTTGATTTACCATTTTTATGTTGCCCACGTACTTTGCTTTTTTTAGCAGTTTGATTCTGCTGGATGTACGCCTGATTTAATCCACTTCCACCATTCTGGCTTTGATGTAGTTGTTGTTGTAGCTGGAGCTGTTGTTTAACAAACTTGCTGTTCTTGGCCTTAAGCCCGACGACATTGAGCCCGTTGCGTGAGTAATTAGACGTTTTAACGACTGGCTTTTTCGGGAACTTCGGGTTAATTCCGCTACCGGTTATGCTGCTGTAGAGCGCGAACTCCGTTGGGTCGGGTAGTGTTCCTGTACCGTAGAATATCAGCGACCATTCGTGAAGTATCGCACGACCTGAGGGTTTTAATCATCCACATTCATTACTCCGACTTTGGATTATTTACAGCGGCCAAAGGTTGCAATTTCAAACATTTATTGTTTAGGATTTATCGATTTCCGATTTATGCTGGTTATTATTTATTATTACCTAGTCTTTTGTTTTATTACTCCTTTTTCTTCATTTATTTATTTTTTTTTTTTTTTAAGGGCTGTGGTTATCAAGAGGTGATCTATTTTTGTGAGAAACAAGTAGCTTTAAATCATGAAGCTTGAAAGAGCTATTTATTTTCTGCTCTGATTTATTAATTATAATTCTTTGACAGAAAAAGCTTTAGAGAAGAAATTTCTTCAGAAATAAAAAAAAATTTTTTTTTTCTTATTTTTAAAATATACGCGGAAAAAAGTAAACTGTAAAATTCACTAGGGTTCCGGTTAATTTTTATAGTTTCAAACTATTAAGTGGACATCGGGGTGGCAAAAATATAAATATTACAGAACTTAATGTAAAAAGTGTCACTATAGTAAATAACGACTCATTTTAAAAAATTACAGTTTCAAACACTAAAATTGCCATTTCAATGTATAGTCCATATACTCTGAGAAGAATGGAAACTCAAATAAGGAGAAGGGGGTCTTACTTTGGAAGAATTTAACATTTAAAACAGTAATAATTCTATTTTTAAAATATATATTTTACCAGTCCAAGCAAGTCAATAATTATAGTTTGATTTTTAGCCTTGCGTTTAAAATTTACCATTTTACTTAGTAAATATTGACATTGATTGTATTAGAAGTTTAATAACTGTATTTTGTACTTTTTACATATCATGCGATCATTTTTTAGGTACGAAATGATAAATATCAAAGTCAAAATTCTTAATTATTATACTTTAACATTTTCGACATTCACATATCGAATATTACTGTTTGAGATAGTAATTTTTTCTTATTGAAAGAACAAATTGTAGCATTTAAATGATAAATATTACATAGAGATTAGTAAAATCACGATTTTACTGTTTGAAGTGGTAATTTTTAGCAGTTAATGATTATCTAATATAAATCGACTATTATTCATTACAGATGACTTTTTTTCGTGTATATATTTCGCTCTTTTTCGAATTTTTGCTCATATCTTCTTTAATAAATTCCAATCGAAATTATTTTTTCTAATCTTTCTAATGTTAAAAACAATTTTTTTTTAATTATTCAAACTGTTTACGTATGTGATTTTTAATTTTTAATGAATTATTAAACTTTAAATAATTTTTTTCAAAGTAATTGCATATATTGATTTTTAAAAAAATTTTTTAACCATACGAATATTTTTTCCACAATTTTTAAGCTCGGACCGGTAGTAGGTTTTAAAAAAAAAACTAATTTTTGACCGTCTAAAGAAATTTCCCCGCTTAAACTCATTAACTTTTTGTTTAAAAGTAACGACTTAAATGATTAGATAATTACCAGCAATGTAACCCAAGTAGAAAATAAATATTATTTAAAAGTACGGAAGTAAGACTTTACAGTAGTATGTTAAAATTTGCATAACGGATAACGAATTAGTTCAATTATACCCGTAACTTGAAAACTAAATACGGGTATGACCAAAGTCGTAATATAAAAAAAAAAAAATAAACCTACAAAAAAACTTGAAATTACTTATTTCAAACATATATCTCTAATATACCTCTAAAAAATGTATAATAATCATATTTATTGATATTTTTATGATTGATAATAGTTTTAAAAGTTGTAGTTACAGAAAGTTTAATACAAGTATCAAGTTAATTTAAAATTTATTCACCGCATTGGCGATTCATACAATAAAATATAAAAGTTTCATATTTCCTATTTTTCTCGATACTTTTATTTATTTGAGATGATTATTATTTTAGTGAAAATGAAAAGCAGGTTTCAATAAAATGATATTAATAAACACGTTCGTTCTCAGTTATAATATATAAGTAAGTTGATAAGACACAAACTCGAGTGTTACGTGTTTAATATGTTTGACTAAAGTAATGAACTAACTTTACAATAACTGACAGTTTATGTTAGTTAGTTAATTTGTTTGAGTAAGACGCGAAAAAAGGATTTATAATGAAAATAAATACTAAAATTCACACGCTACTGTTAAGCATGTTAGTAATTTCAAACAACCACGTTAATTTGTCGAGCTATCTTACTGTTTGCCTAAGTTATAAACAGATCTGACACGTATATTCATGAAGTTAATAAATTCCACTCCGAGATGGATTCTCAATCTTAACTTTTGTTTGCATAATTAACATATATAAATATATATGTAACTTGTATTACAATCAGCTGTCATTTTTGATAACATTCATCGGGATTTATTTTTTTTTCTTTAAGTTTATTTACACAAATAAAAGTTTTTTTTTTTTATTTATTTTAACCATCCAAAAATTTGTAAGCTTCTGAATAGTTTTTAAAAAAAATTTTAATGCGTATTATAATTAATATTGATTTAAATAAATTAATATTTTTAACTTACCAACATATCGACCCTCATTGTGAACCTCCAATGTCCACGTACCGTGTGGACGTTCACCCCATGTGTGTACCGACATGAATGGCCATTGTTGGAATCCTGTTTTTGAATTATCGTGTGGTCGCTTAGCGAGCAAAGTGCTTTTAGTTCCTTGCGGAGATGTCAGTGTTATCTCGAGATCTCCTCTTCTCGACGCTGACAATGTTATTTTTGCCTGGATATAAGTTAAATTATTTTTATTAATAAAATTTTAATAAATATTAAGAAGAAATTATTAAAATTATCAATGTAATAAAGTTACAAGTTGTAACTTTATCATAAAAGTTTTAAGACTTTAAATAGATGGATTTAAGTTTGTGGAATTATGAATAGTAATTACCTGAACGTGCTCTAAAAAGTTGACACCGCTGCATTCTTTTACATGGAAATCCAGGGTCAATTGACTACGCGATGGAATTGATCTATATTAAATCAAAAAAGAACATATTTATAAACATAATTAGCAATTTAACTTAATCTATGCAATCTTAAATTTAATTTATAAGTTTATGATATCGCGTTCCAGATGCCATAAAGGCGTTTAAAAATTTTTTTTTCGGAAATTGACGTAGTTTTGTCCGAAATGTGGAGAAACGCTAAAAACAAATTTTATACACCCTTATGGCTCCCGGGGTCCACCTCGGATGCCATAAGGGCGTATAATATAAATTCTGTTTTTTTTTCCAAGTCCAAAAAAATTTTTAGTTTGAAGAAAAAATTTTTTTTGCATTTTTACACGTTTCATACTAAAATAAGTAATTCCCGAAAAAAAAATTTTTTTTGTACGCTCTTATGGCTCCCGGAACCCACCTCAGATGCCATGAAGGCGTATAAATAATTAATTATTTTAATTAATCGATTATTGATAAATAACAATCGTATTTATTAATAATAGCAAAAAATTTTATTAAAATTTATCAAAAAAATTTTTTTTAATTTTTACTTTGAAGATTTTATAGAAAAAATTTTTTATTTAAAATTATTTAATCTATTAATTTATTTATTAATATTAGTTGAAAATTTTTTTAATCTTTACTTTGACGGAAGTAATTTTCATAGGAAAAATTTATCTATATAATTAATTGAAGTCATATCAATATAAGTTGAGTTGAACTTTGAGAACATCATTAAATTTAATCGATAATTTATTCTTACACGATGAAAAAACTATCTGAGATCACGGAAGTACTTCCTTTGTAATTTTATACAATGGCCAATTAATAGATAAATATCTATTTTTACTCGGCAATATTCGATGGGATATTCTTTTGATTATAATTAAAATTGTTATTAGAAAGAAATCTTACTATGATAATTTTTATCGTTTTTTTTTAATAAAGTAATTATAGAGATAAAAATAAAAATTGCAATGAAGATGTGTAGCGATATTAAATTGATAGTATACTGATCAATAGTCGCTGAATGTAAATTTAATAAGTACTAGTGAGTATAAACGTAATACTAGCACAATAAAATGAACAGTAGCCACAAACTTGAGGCTGCTATTCTCCGTGGGTTACTTCGAAACTAAAGTTACTAAGTTATTTTATTACATCCGTTGGTTAAATTTCAATTGTCTATTGCAATGCTGAACTTAAATTAGAGGGTCGTAGTAGGGCCAATTACGAGAGTTGAGGTGAGAAAACGAACTCTTTCAAAACTTTAATTTATATTAGATTGACTGATTGGCTTTAAATTTTATTTGCTTGTACATTTTGATGAAAAAAAAAATTTTTGTTTATATTATTTGAACGGAAAGTAAAAAATATTGATCCGCGAATTATAAATATACAGTAAAAAATTTTGCGTTGAAGAAATTTATATTAAAAAAATTGGTAATTATTCACAAATAGGGTCAAACCCATTTTGGCCCATAACTATAGGTGAAAAATTAACATTTTCAAATTTTTCTTTTTTTTTCTGCGTTTTTATGATCAAAAATGTCGTGAAAAAAGAATAAAAATTTCGATAACTTTTTTGCCTTTGAAAGTTGGTAAAAATTTTGGTTCTTAGTTTTTGGATAAAATTTCTATTTGATCTTTTTTTGAAAAGTACATAGAAAAACGAACAATTTGAAAAAAAAATATTTGAATTTAACAATTTTCTAAAAATTTTATAAATTTTTTCAAAAAATTGCGATAATTAACTTTTTTTTTAAGTTCATTTTTTTACGTATTTAAAAAAAATATATATCAACAAAATCAAATAAAAATTTCGTTCAAAAAAATGAAAATTAAAATGGTTGACCCCACTTGTAAATATTTACCAAAAAATTTTGTTAAGATTTAAAAATTCAAATTTTAATAAGGTCTTTATTTAAGCATTTTCTGACCAAACGTCATAACAATTGAATTGAAAAAAATGTTAATTTGTCGGTTTTTTTGATACAATAAAATTTTTATTCCAAAAATGAAATAAAAAAAATTCGACATTTTTGAAATCTTAAGTGTATATTGTCCCTTAAAAATAAAATTTATTTTTTTTATTTCTTCAGTATCATAAATTTAATAAAATTGACTGACATAAAGTGATTTACTACCGTAAAAAAAATTAAAAAAACCATACCTATTTTTGTGTGGCGCTAACATTTCACACTTGTGTTGTTCCGGAACGGTCTGCCACTTTTTGGCAAGTTGAACCATTGCGGTTGCGTCCATTAAGCCATAGCCGAAACTGTGGCTAACTGAAACACCAAAGTTTAAATGTGTAATCATACAACCCATAAAAACAAAAAAAAAATAAATTACTATGTCACTAAATCAAAACAGATGTTCTTGACTCGCTGTGAAAAATTTTAATTAAAAGCATAAATAATTATCTCACCATTTCTGCCAACACCGTTGATGGTCCAATCAGCGGCAATTAGATTAGCCGGCTTAGCGGTTCTTACGACTATATGCTGCATATCGCGCCACGTAAGATCTCGGTTGGCTTCGAGAGCTAATGCACAAATTCCCGCGGCTATCGGGGCTGATGCTGAGGTACCGGTATGACTGCTTGTGCACTGATGATTTAAATCAATAGTTACGATTTGTTTTTCTCCCAGCGATCCGGAACTGTAGGCAGTAGCGAGAGTTGATGAACATGCCTCACTGTACCACGGCACTAAACCATTTTCAGTTGCGCTACTAATTGACAGTGTCCAAATACTATTTGTATAACCATCACAATTGCAGTTGTCATGTTCGCGACCTCCATTACCCGACGCCCACACGAATATCGAGCCTTTGCCGCTGCGACCCTGTGGGGGATAAAAACAAATTAAATAAAATAAAACTATCAAAAGTCATTGTAAAGCAAAACCTAGTTTTGTTTTTACCAATTTTGGTCCTGTTAAACCACCAAACACTTCAAAGTTTTTTATTTTTTGCACGACTCATGAAGCGAACCATCAGAGAGTGCAAGGAAAAAAAATAAACTGTAAAATTCACTCCGATCCCGGTTAATTTTTATCGTTTTAAGCAGTACAGCGGACATCGGGGTGGCAAAAATATAAATATTACAGAACATAATGTAAAAAGTGTAAAAGCCACAATTTATAATTTAATATCGAAAATAAGTAATTAGTAGCTGTTGTTATACTGAATAACGACTCTCTTATTTTAAAAAATTACAGTTTCAAACAGTAAAAATTGCCGTTTCAATATATAGTTCATACTCTGAGGAGAAAGGGAACTCAGATGAAGAATAAAATAAAAAAAAATATTTTTTTAGAATATTAATTATTTTTTTTTATTTATCGACCGAATGAGCATTATGAGTCGTGCACTTTTGGATTTACTAAACTTTTTTCTTATATTAATACTATTACAACTAGTAATTAAGTTCTGGAACTTGTACAGTGTTATATGTAGTCACTTGCGATTTTCAGTTAATTAATAAAACTTGCAGCGCAGTTAAGCTTTTTGTTCGGTTTGTATTACAACAGATTTTCTTTCATCCGACGGAGTTATTCATTTTTCAATGCACTTGAGCTGTGGAACTAGCTACTGAATATTTGCATATGATTCATAAGCCCTCGGTTAATTGCTAAGTTTTAGTAAAGTCTAATGAAAATGGTAATGGATGCGCTAAGGAATAAAATCGCTTTATTCTTACTCGGTTATTAAAACTAAAATTACGTGATTATAAAACTTTTGTTAGCATCAACCGTTCAATTTATTTATGCGTAAGCTCATTAAAGTTAATTGATTGTGTGAAAGTTACTAAAGAAGTTGTAAACTCCCTCGGAATTCCCCTGCAGAAATTCGGATAATTTATTTTAGAGATTATCATTTTTTCGGGATATTCGCCGGTTAAGTTGTTTAAAATATTTAATAGAAATTATTTATTTATTTACAAGCTTTTTTATAAAAAAAATTTCTATCTTAATAATTCTAAATATATTTTTATTGAAAATTGTAATTATATCGCGTTGCAGATGGCATAAAGGCGTATAATAAAAATTCTATTTTTTTTTCTAAGTCCAAAAAAATTTTTAGTTTGAAGAAAAAATTTTTTTTTGCATTTATGCAGACGGAAAGAACAAGATGACACTGGATATCATCCCAGATTATACTGGGTGATATCTGCGGTGAAAAAAAATTTCAGATAGTAGCTAATATAATCCAGATTATACTGGGTGATATCTGGATTATACTCATTGGAATCTGGATTATACTACCTACTATCTAAAAATTTTTTTCATTCAGTATAATCTGGGATTATATCCAGTGTCATCTTGTTCTTTCCGTGCACGTTTCATACAAAAATAAGTAATTTCCGAAAAAAAAATTTTTTTGTACGCCCTTATGGCATTTGGAATGTGATATAAATTTCGAGCGGTAAAAAAATTTTTTTATCCCAAATTTTGTAAATAAATAAACATTTAACAGAAAAATAAAAATTTTTCAGCATAATAATAATAATAATAATAATAAAATGTCTAAATGATAAAATAAATTCACCGTAATATTTTCAGAATAATATCCTAATCAATTACAATTCCCCAGTTTTACACGATAAATAAATTTATCTAATCAGCAATTTTTCACATAATTTTAACTTGAAATATTCTGATATCACGCAATATACAGATAGTGAATATAAACTAGATTACTGAATGCGATAAAATACAATATAACGTAAAGCTGAATACACAAACAGAAACACCAATAATGTCGCGTATTGTCTATTGTTACATAAGATATACATTAAATATCGAACATTTATAATAATATTAAATATAACTAAGTCAAGTCGATTGTTTGGCTGGTACTATATATTATACATCGCTCGGTTGAGTGCATCCAATGAAATTAGTTTGAGATACATATCGCCAGGGCAGAAATGTTCTTATTATTATATTGTATTATCATTATGATGGCTATACCACAACTCAACTATTATTGAGGATTGTTATTATTGTTGTTGTCGACAACGACGTGAATCTTATCCGATAAAATGACTTTACCTTAGTGATGCCTTCAATGAAAGCTCGGGTAGCAAGTTCTCCAGGGCCATCTACTGTTTTCCCGTCATCGTCGGGACCCCAGGACGCGCTGTAGATATCTATGTGTTGGGCGTTGAAACTTAATGATCTAGCTTCAACGGCATCTGTTACTTCACCATCCAGCATTCTTACTCCTATAAAAAAAAAAAATTTATATATAATGATAACAATAATAAATAAAAAAGTGAATTACTCGGTAGTTACTTTTTATTTTATTTTAGAATTTAATGTTTTCAATTTCCTTGAGTTGTTTCTCTCATGACTCAAGTCACGAAAACAAATTCAATTACTAACCGAGCAGAAATATAAGCAGCAAAAGTAGTAGAGCACAACTTACCCCCAACTCCAGCGCCGTAAGCAACCCCAACGGCACAAAAAGAATTATTCGCTGTTGCAGCAACTTCTCCGGCACATCTGGTACCGTGACGATTGCTGTTGAGGTAGTCGTATCGCGGCATAGGATCATCGTCGTAGCTGTTTACATCATAACTCGCTTGTGGATCCTGTAATGGAAATAATAAATTAAGCTCGCTTTAAACTTTTTTTTTTATATCAACTTCCTCTGAGTTTTTAAATTTTAATTTTCATATTTATATGTCAAAGGTTTACTAATACGACTCGTAGCTCGGGTTTTGACAATCCGAGTTTCTGGGAAAAAAACAATTAGTAAATGAAAGTATCTTGTATTAAATTTTATCAGATTGGAGAATGTTAATATTTATATTAATAACAATAATAGTATAGAGAGAAGTTTTAAATTTTTTAAATGTCAATTTTCGATCCAATATTTGTTTGAATTTTTAAAACAAACTATCATTGGTAAAATTTACCCTCGAGTATAGTGTGGGTTCAGTGTAATAGGATTTATTTACAAGGGTTTAACTTGTTGCGTTAATGTATCTATTAATTATTCACGGTAAGATGAACCGTAAGCCAGAGCTTACTGATCAATTATCTATTTATTGTGAAGAGAGAAATTTATTTGCTACCACAGTGATAAATTTTTTTTATCGTAAATATTTTAAGAGAAAAATATCATAATATATTAAATAAAAGGATCGTTTAAAAATTTTATTCCGCCAAAAATATTCTAAAGCTCATTAAAAAATTAATTTTATCAATAAAATATTAATTTTATTGGTTAACATTTAAATTTACTAATTAAAGAATAAAAAAAGTAAACCAAGTTATTAATTTTTCAAGCAAATTTTATTTTTTAGAGAAAAGTTCCTACCACACACGTACAATTTAAAAGTTAGATAAGACGGTTATAAAAATCTAATGGAAGTTTTTATTTTTATAAATTATTACCAATATTCAGTCCGCCATAAAATAACAGTTATGGAGTGCAGCGAGGATGAAAAGTACGGTAAAAATTCTCTCAAGCTTGTCCGTTTTAATGTTCCCCGCAATAACAAAATCGCATTTAGTATTGATTATTTTTTTTAATAGACAATATGTGTTCAGTCCAAACATTGTTCTCTTTACTCGGATATAATATTATATTTTTAGTATCGCAATCATAATCCGAGTGTTTTAATGAATTAATAATGATAAAAATAGCAAAAAATGATGATAAAAAACATATCAGTAACACAGAAGCTTTTCATTTTAATTATAAATCAAACAATATTTTCACATAAATGATTAACCGTCTATCCAAATAACAGTATGAATATTATAAAAATAATAATTTATCTCTCATTAAACTATTATATTTCCCGTTTGCTGACGTACTGACGTAATGAAAGCTCAAAGCGCTTTAATTATATGAAAATTTGAAACATTAATTATTAATGTCCGTAAATTGTTAATCAAACAGCTATTTCATTTTACATTAAATTTCAAACGTTTCACTTTTAATTATACTAATTAAAATTTATTATTATTAAAATAACGATCAATATTTATTGTGAATTAATTATTTTAAATAATTCACGCTCAAAGTTTTCATTAATTGTCTTGAATAAAAATCTAGAACAAGTTTCAATTTCACATAGTTTTTTTTTCATTAATAAAAATATCTAGATAACAATCATGAATAATAAATGAAGGGTGTTTATGTCTAAAAAAAATATTAATGGCCAAATTATTAAAATGACAAAATAAATAAATGAAATCTAAGAAAAATATCTCAATAAAAATAAATGACTCACATAATTACTGTAGATATCAGGATGATCTTTTTCCAGTCCATCATCCAAAATAGTGACAACGACACCATGCCCGGTAATTCCATCGGCCCAAGCACCCTGGACGTTCATGTCAAGTCCCTTGCCTCGATTCTGCAGAATAGAACATCGACAATAGTTATGACTGCGTTTAATTATTTCTGTCACGTCATTAGTCAAACATCATTAACATATTCCGGCCATTACCGTAAACATGCTCATATATCAGATTAATCCGCTGAATGATATTAAACACCCACTACTTAATACCCTTACAACGTTTGTATTTTATAATAATAAGAATTCTAGTGACAAATGATAAATATTAAATAATAATTGAAACAATAACTCACCAAGTACCACATTTGCGGCCATCTGTCATCATTCAAGATGGCGCGTGAGCTCGCTGGACCACGTTTGACCACGAAATCCCTTTTTTTACGTAACAATACTCTTTGCTGCTTGGCATTCTGCACCCTCGGGTCTCTCTGCAATCGCCTGTGCATTTCCAAATGGGGCTCTGCCGACCGCTTCGCCACAAATTTTTGGTCAAAATGATACACATCATCGAAAAGCTGTAACAACAAAAAAACACCTTCTGGTTAAAATCAATATTCATTTTCATAAAAACCAACGTTGCAATAAAAACCAGCAAAAACAAATGTTATTTCTCGAAATGTTTTTTATGGTGATTATTCAAAAGTTCAACCTCTGACCCGGGATTCTAAATAGCCGGGATCGATTTTCGCTTAACTTTGTTATTTGTCTAGACGAAAGCTTTTCTCGGTGGTGATTGACGGCTCGATTTGCAAATGTTTAACAACCGTTTGGTTTCAGATGAAAAAACACCTTCTCACTTACCCAACTGTCATAAACTATCCATTAATATAAGCCGAGTAAAATAAAAATAAAAATAGAAACATTTACTTTTATCTTAATTTATAGCAACGTCAAATATCAATCTTTTATTCATTATCGTTTACATTGTTATTACGAATTTCTATTGACCTATCATCGAGTCTTATAAGTTAAGTCTTCCTAAAATCTTTTATCACGGTCGGCTTGTTGAACCAGATTTTCTTCTCTTTAAATTCACAACACGTGTGAAAAATTCCCAAGTGATAAATAATGAATCTTAAAAGCACCGTGGACATTCTACTCGGCACATTCACCAGTTATACGAGCAATGTCTTTTATGTTAAGCTCCACAGTTATACCACTCACTATTTTCTTAGGCAAGTCATTTAAAACCGAGAAATGGTACATATTCACCGGAAAAAGATGTCTGATGTCCCGCGAAATTACCGGCGTCATTTAAGCCAGACATAAAAACACAACCTGTCATCATTCATTTCTCATCCTTCATTCTCTTTTATCTTTCTCACGTCAATAAAAACCTCATGCTTTGAAATTCCTCGCCTCAAAGTGCCACTTTACGATCAATACATTTACATTTTCAAGGAAGAATTTCAAAAAATTCATTTTTTTGATCCTATTTTTCATGAAACTATTTTTATGAATTTGTAAACATTTTAGCTTGAAAAAATTTCAACGATTTATTTTAAAATTTTGCAGATGGTTTCTTTGTATAAATGCGTTGTATATAAACCTAGATTAATTCGAAAAAATTTATCGCAGCTAGCACAAGTTTTTTTTGAAGATAAAAAATTATAAAAAAAATGGGAAAAATTTTCTTTTAATTAATCACCCCTAAAAAATGCAATTTTACATTTTTTTAAAAATGGAGACTCAAATAAAAAGAGAAATTTTTACACATTAAAAGCATATAAAATAAAACACGTAATTTTAATTACATATTTCCTTCCTCTAAATTTCCGAGCTTTATTCATAATTTAATAAAGGTTAAAAAAAACCAGTCTTTTTAAAAATATTCCGCACACAAGCTCACTGCCCGCAGCCCTAAAATATTATAGCTCGGGGTCACAGGTGGTGAAGATTGACGTTCGGAGCTGAAAGCTGAAATTTTCCCTCCTGATCGCAGCGAGTATCTTTCAAGATTAAAAGTTATCAATCAATTTAATCAGCCGACGTATCATGTTTATTTTTAAAAAAGTAGTACATATTATACGCTTCTGCACTCACTTTTTCGAGCATAACAGACAAGACAGGAAAGATATATCTACACGGCGCAAAAAGCTGTCGATAACTGTCGGGTATCATTTTTGTCTAATGATAAATGCGCTTTACATTCTTGTCGGTAATACAAGGTATCCGATACAATACAATGGAGATGCTTTTACCAAGCATTTCTCATTTATCTGGTGCAGTATCTATTTTATTTGTATATTTATACGAGACTAGACTAGACTAGACATTGAATGTACTCTGTTAATACGTCGGGGAGTTTGGGAGTTTAAAAAAGCAGATGTTCATTTTATTTATTGAAGCAAAACCTTACAGTGAATTTCAATTCAAATATTCCCAACTCAACTAACATTTAAGCAAATATATACCTCTATATCTAGACGCGTGTGTATTGAACACATTATACTGATCCCCGAATACCGTAAAGCAACACCTACTGCTACTTTAAAGTCTAAATGAAAACACAAACGACCTAGAGTAAATTTAGTTCAAATGTTTATTGGTGAATCTGTTTGCGTTACATTATTTTATGGAAAGTTAAATAAACTTTTCGCTTCTTTATTGTCATTGTTATTTATAGAGTTTTCGATTATCTCGATATTTATTTCAGAGATTAAAAAAACAAAGAGCAAAGTTTTATTTCCCCCAAAAAATAAATTCCAAAATAAAAGTTGGTTTTTAAAACCAGTAGTATATCAATTAACAAGACCAGTTAATTCCATCGACACAGGGATTTTTTTAACTTTGTTTTATTTTAATTAAAGTACACCCGAGAAGGCAAACAAACTAATTGAAAAAAAAAAAAAAAAAAAAAAAAAAAAATAAAATAAAATAAAATAAAATAATAGATAAAAATGCTGACCAAAATTTTTTTTTCTCCGGTTTCATTCCAATCAATAAATTATTCAATTTAGTTTTAAAACTTAATTGTCGGGTATTTATTTTGGTTAATGCATTAAACATTTGAGCGGCGATAAATTGAAAAGCAAATTGGGAATTAACTAAAGGCGAGCTTTAATATTTATCAGTAATATATCAGAGAACCAACGAAATAAAACTTACGCTCTAAATATTTAAATTCGAATTTGGTTATTGGATTCGCATTACTGGCGAAAATGTTACGGACAGTGCGATCGATGTTTTAATATAAACTTAATTTGAATTTCAATAAATCTTGTTAAAAAATAATTTAACCTTAAATGTCATCGTTGTTATTATTATTATAATTATTATTATTATCGATCGAAAAAGTGAACTTTAAATTATGGAAATCAAGCAAGTTTTTGTAAAAAAGAGATCACAATTTGGAAAACAATGCATTTTTGATGACTCAGAGGTCACTGTGGAGGAAAACATATTCCCGAATCATGATTCTATGAAAGATTATGTAAGAATAAACCCAGTCGACAAAGCCGTGCAAATCTCAAAACAATTTGCAGTACACGAGGTAAAAATCGCTTTAATCTTTTTTCAATCCGTTAAAGTTTTCAAAGTCTCTCTCACTTTTACTTCTACTCCTTTCTAAGTCTCAGTACAGAGCATTAAATGATTAATGGAAAAAAGATAAATGAAAAAAAGTTTTCATCCAGTATCAAGTCTTATCTTTTATATCTGTTTCAAAGTAATTTTGTCTTGAGAGAGTACTGACAGTACTTTGGAGTAAGAATGGCGTGTTCGTGATAAAGGATACTTTGTATGAGCGAACTACCTGAAAACATTTAACAGGTTTTCACGTGATTACTTCAAAGTATCTTTCAAAGTATCTATTCTGCTCTGAATTCCTAGGTTCAAACAGAAACTGTTCTGACCAAGGAGAGTGGGATGAATCATCTGGAAGGAGGTTGGCCCAAGGAGATTAACTTCACCGATGAAGAAATCGTCGCCAGATATCGCAGACGCGTCGAAAAAGACGACAATTGGGCGCCTAAAATTCGCCAGCTTTCTGAGGTATGTAATTTAATTTTGTTGATGATATTTTTTTTTCTGATTATTTTTTATTAAATTTTCCAGCCGATGGAGCACTACATTCTGCAAAACAACGCGGTAAATATCTACGAAAATTACTTCGACGACATGATCCCCACGGAATTGGTGCTGCCGCTGGGAATTAGGTGAAATAATTTAATATAACAGATAACAGAAATACAAAGAGGAACTTTGAGGTCGTGATCTGTTTGTGAAACGGAAAGAAAATGAAATAATTTTCTTTAGAACTGTAAATGCCTTCAAAGATCCAGAAGCAATACCACGGCCAATAACCCAGCTGTCATGGTCACCAGATCAGGGGAAGCGATTGGCTGCCTCGTATTGCTTTACTGAGTTTCAAAGAGTCTCTTCAGATCTCAATTCGTGCTCGTACATCTGGGATATTGGTAAGTAAAGAAAAAAGTCTGATAAAAAAGGTCCTTGCAGAGAACAAAGTTGGTGCATGTGTATTGTGAATTGTGGATTGCGGATTCTGGATCGTAGATTCTGGATTGTATCGGAGGTATCTGGTGAGTATAACTCTATCCAAGGACAAATCTCTCTTTTTCAATTGTTCAGAAAATCCGAACGTGGCATTCATGGGCTTAAAAGCTGTGGATTCTTTGCTAACCATTCAATTCAATCCTCACGATCCGTCAATGTTGATTAGTGGTTTGATGTCGGGACAAGTTTGCAGCTGGGATATTCGGACCAGTGATACGCCTATTTTTTTATCACATCCGCAATACAGTCACAAGTAAATACTCTGTCTGTTTTCTGATAAAAATAGTGTCAAAAATGGTCTCGGCGAAAAACGTACAAAAAAGAGTCCAGGCTAATTGGTACTTTTTAGTGATCCAAAAAAAAGGTTCGAAAATCCGGATGAATGTTCAAAGAGATCGGAACTTTTTTTTTGCAATCTCTATTTAAAAAAAAAAAAAAAAAAAAAAAAAAAAAAAAAAAAAAAAACTAGTTGATTGAAAAATTACAGCTTCTGTAGTAATAAGAAAAACTCTAAAAAAATTATTTTTTTATTACAAATTAATAAAATGAAATTCCTAGTATCGATACAACTTCAAAATATATTAAAAAATTGTAATTGTTAAATTAAGTGTACGTTTTTCATTTTGATCATTTTAAAAATAATAAATTTACTTTAAAAGATTAAAACAAATAAATCTGCTGATACAGAAATCCAGTGAATTGCATACTTTGGACAAATTCAAAAACAAATACTGAGTTTTTTTCCGGATCAACAGACGGCACTATTTGCTGGTGGGATATCAGAATGTTAAGAAAGCCAACGGAGATTTTAATAATGGATTTAGAGAATCCAATTCGCGGTGACACGGTAAAAGCTGTGGGAGTGTCGTCTCTGCAATTTGAACCGACGATCGGGACGAAATTTATGGCAGGAATGGAAAACGGAATCGTAGTAAGTGGATCCAGAAAGGGTAAAAATCCGGTTGAGAAAATGTCGATGCGGTTCGATTGCCACTGCGGACCCGTGATTGCGATTGATAGGAATCCATTTGCCACCAAGAACTTTCTTACAATCGGCGACTGGACTACTAAAATTTGGGCGGAGGACACCAAGGAGGGCAACCTCATCTCCACCACGTGAGTATACATATACGTCATTTTAAAATGCAGGACGCATCTCAACATTACATAGGGATGTCTAAGTCCTTCCCTGGGGACCAGAACAATCCAGTTATTAATCACTGTCATAAATAACACGGATAAAGGCACCACAGATCCATTCCAGCTGGCGGATGCTGGAGCACGTCACGTTACTCCGTGTTTTACGTTATAAATAACGATGGCATGATACAAGTGTTTGATGTATTAGTCGGGATTAAAGACGCTGTACTTAGTTCGCGTGTTTGCAAAGAAGGTCTCACTGCACTAGCGGCCCATCAACTCGGCAAATTTATTGCCGTCGGTAATAATATCGGGACTATTTTGATCCTTGAGGCTTCTGAGGCATTAACTACCAACGGACCTAATGATAAAAATCTCATGGCCACGGTAATTGTTTATTTACTAAGAGTAGTGGGTAAATGTGGATAATACTGTTTTTTTTTTTTTTTTTTTTTTTTTTTTTTTTTTTTTTTTTTTTTTTTTTTTTTTTTTTTTTTTTTTTTTTTTTTTTACGGAGAAAATAGGGGATATGGTAAAAGATAAAGAAAATTTTTCAGTAAAGAAAATCATTCCCAATATTAAATACCGACTTTGTCTATTAAAATATATTGGAAATACAATTTTTACATAATCATTTTTGTAATTTTTTTCTGTATTTATAGTATCATCAATAATTTTATTAAAAATGAAACAAACTACTCAGTTACTTTGTTACTTTGTAGAATAATAAATATTACCATTTTCTTTTTTCCATATTCCAAAGTAGTAAATCCCATAAAGAGTTTTTATTATTTAAGAGAGATAACAAAAAATTCTCTTGAAAATTTAATTCTTTTGAGGCTAAGAAAAAAAAACTTTACCGATACCTTGTAATGAATTTTTAAAAAATGCTCGAAAGTTAGTCATCCATTTGTAACCCCAGTAATCCCACACTTACCCTATATACTCTACCTTTGACGTAAAGATAATTTGTAAACTTTTGTTTTCGCTCTAAAGAGCTTTCAGTTAGAATTTATGAGACAAAAGGTGGATGAAATATTGTTGTCGTTACTTTATTTTTGTTTTAGTACTTGGAGCGATGTAGACGTCATGAAAAAGCAGTAGACAATCGGTTAAAGGAGACTCGCCTTATGCAAAGAGTTGCTTATGCCGAGTCTGAACCTGCTATTCCTTCTGCCAGAGGTACACTGCGTTTGATTGTTTATTCGCTTAGTCTTTGATTTTGGTGGATCTTATACAAAGGCTATTGAAATAATTTTCAGCAAAAGCTAAGGGCAAAAGTTTACAGCGCAAGTCAATGCAAAAGGATAAGAAATTTGAAGAGAGGAGAAAAAGCGAAAGGGATAAGAAGAAATTTCGGAAAAAGGCCAAGGACATTTGGCAGATTGGAGATCCGAAATTGATTGAAGATGAAAGAAATTACTTTGAAACGCTGGTGAAGGTTTGTTGAGGAATTTTTTTGGATTACAAGGCGATTGATTTATGTCTAAGGTTTAATTTATGTTTAGGAAAAAGAGAAGTATGCAAATGCGGTCGATGGGGAAAAGTCGATCGCCGGGAAAGGCTATTCTGTATTTTCAATGAAAGAATCATCAATTAAGCGTGGAAAGGAGGATTTACGAGGAGATAAGTTGTCGGGAAATATAAAAAGCGGAACGCGAAAAGAGAGATCTTCTAAAGGAGTTGGCGGCGTTAAGGATAAGAAAACAACCGGCAGATTTTCTAAAATGAAAGAGATTATAATAGTGAGGAAAAACTCGGATATAGTCAAGGGAGAGAAAACCGACGGTAAACCAACAGAGGAGATACTTGACGAGATAGAAAAGATAGGAATAACTGGAGAAGAGGGTGAGGTGGACGGGAGCGAAAAATATCTGGAGCAAACGACGTCAGACGAAGATGACAAAGACTCCGTTGGTGGTGTTGGTAGTCGAGGGAAAAAAATTATTGTAAGGAATAAAAAAAATGGGCTTAAGTATCGTGAGAAGCGGAAACCGCTTTTTAAACCAGATAAAAAATTTAAAATCCTTGAACCCGGCGATCAACCTTGCGATTGTGATTCGATCTGTAGTGATTTTATAGCTGGTAATGTTCTTTTTATCATTTATTTGTTCTATGTACTTCACCTGCGTTATCGCTTTTATTATCATCGTGCTCTTTCGCGGAATTATTTTATTGATGTAAATTACACGTTTATAGCGACCTATTTTTTTTTTTTTCATAGATTTTAGACCTTTAGTTGAACCATCGTTTATTCATGATAATCATTTTTAGCATTTTTATTTATTAATGAAGTAAAGTGAGTTTTTGAATTATTGATTGGAAGATATAAGCTGCGAAGATAAATTTTATCAATTTAATATTCATATTGAATTATTATACAGAAGTAAAGGTTCACATATTTTTAGCCATTAAAATAAAAAATGAAGGTATTCACAGATTTTTTTTATATGTAGTTTTTTTAAATGTTCTACCTTCGGTACGCAACATGAATAATTTTCAAAGTATTGATTCAAATTTAAAAATCGTAAAATTTGAAGATTTTTTGGAAATAAAATTTTTATAACCGATGACGTTATCCGAGTGATCTAAGGCGCATGGCCTATAGAGCACTTGGACTGACTCACCGGCCAGGGGTGGGTTCGAATCCCAGGTTGATTAAGATTTTTACAACCCAAAAAGACCCCAACATACCACTCCCAACAGTTAAAGTCAGCGATATGACCACAGCAGTTAAAACCGACTCTAAAAAAAAAAAAATAAATTATCTTCAATTGAAACATATGGGAAAAAAAATTAGTGAATATCTTCATTTTTCAAGCTCTATTTTGATCTTCCAACCTTGTATGAAATTCACAGACCCATAACCACCAAAATTAGTGATTATTGTTTAAATTGCTTTCCATTGCCGAGGAAAATTGCTCGTGCATAGGAAGGTAATAAGTACTACCAGTGAATAATTTTAGCGAAGAAAGTTTGTATATAAATAAAGATTATTTTGGACTATAATAGCGGAAGGAAATTTGGCTGGATGCCTAACTATTAAGTTAACTTGTCCAGTAGTTTCACACCTACACTCAAAAGCTCCCGTTCGTGCTTACTAATTACTGAACGCTACATAACAGAGTATAAAGTAAATATAGCATCAAGCAGTATCTATAGTACATTGCTTTTCAGTGTACCTACAAAATATCTATAACAAAGATTACGTGACTATGTCGAGTGGATAGGAGGAGGACTTGATTTTAAACGATATCAAAGAGCCGCATGATTTAATATGCTTTGTAGTTTATATTATGCATTTAATTTACGGAGGTTTATGTTACGAAACTCATTTTAACGATGTTTTGTAAACTAATACTTTGCTTTGGATTATTAAGTTATTATAATGAATTTATTATCATTATTGTTATCATGTTGCATTATATTGTTATAGAATCCAAACAAGCTACCGACGATGAATATGAAGACATTGAGGATGATGACGAGAGGGATTCATTGTTAGAGTTTGAAGAGGCGAAAATTAAAGGGCTGGTTGAGGAAATGTATGCAGGCTTGCCCAAAAATTTATTGCCGCTGGAAAAGACACTCAGCAGAGAGGAGAAAGAGTTCATTTTTATGCTAAATAATGCAAAGCCGAATGTTTTGAAGAAGGAGCTGAGGAAAATAAACAGGCGGAAGCTCGAGGGCGTTTTCGAGGCTGATAAAATCGTTGAGCATCAAAAAGTATCGGTGATTGGTGGAAAAGATCTAGCTAGAAAGAAAATGTCGGTTAAATTTTCTGTTTCTGATGCAGCTGAGCCGGAAAAAACTACAAATTTGAGTAGCAATGATGAAAGTCCTCAAAAAATCAAAGGAAAGAAATCAAAGGCTGATGATTGCAGTCCGATCGCGGCAACTTTTGGCCCGGAAGAAATTTTGGGGGTTATTGGGGCGAAAGTTGAACTAAAAAGTAAGAGTAAAAAAGAAGAAGTGAGTGAATCGAAAATAATGAAGGATAAAAATGAATATCCGAGAATTTCTTCTATAAATATTACAAAACAATAGCTGGATTATGATTGGGGATTGTTTTTAAGATTAATTATCTTGAATAATTGGCTGGGGGTTTACTGATGCTGTGGGCTATAATCGTTTAAATATCGATGGAAAATATTCCCCGGGGATTACTGTTGCAAACTGATAAAAGTTTGCTGGGGAAGGCTAAAGTAGATCAAGAAAAAAGTTTATAATGAATATTTTAGCACGTTCGTTTTTTAATGAGTTACAGGTGAGGTACTTTTTTGTTTCAATTGATTTTGTGGTTTAACAAGATTGACTCTGTGTTTAATATTCTCAGGTTTTGCCAATAATTGAGTCGACTTTGGAACAGTCTGTCATCAAGATTAAATTTAAATTTAAACTATTTTTTTTCTTTTTTTTTTCAAAAGAAAGAAACTGTAAGCACATTAAAAAATTTTTTTAAAAAATTCAAAATATTTATATCAAGTTTGTTAATTTTTTGCATTGCAATCAGAGATTTTTATTCGTTATTTTTATGTTAAAATATTAGTTAATTTAAATATTTAAGTTAATTTTCTAGAACGTAAACTAAATTATGAAAGAGAAAATTAATTTCTGCTGAAAAGGGCCACATTAATATTCTCTGAATAAACTAATTACATATTTATACACCAGCAAGATGTCTAGACTAAAAACATTGAAACATTAAGCTCAAAATTTAATTACACGTTATATTAGTTTAATACAGTTATAAAAAATTCCACTTGGTATAAACATTTAATGTTTTCATAGTCATAATAAATTTCTCTATCCTTTTCATCACGAGGCATAACAGCGCATTAATAAACTATGCAGATGAGAATTTTCTCGCTCGCTGTGCAGAGCTTTAATATCTAATAAGTTTAATATAATGGAAATAGAAGTGAAAATATTTATTGAAAAGCACATATTTGTATTTTGATAACATAAAGAGAGGATCAAATTCCAATATCAGAAAGACGCTCTTTGAAATGGCGAAGCGAATGGAAGCAAAGCTGATAATAATGGAGTGTAAAGCTCTGGAAGGAAAGAAAGTTGACAACTGGCGGTTCACGACTGTGGTTCAAGATTTTTTTGACAAAGACAAGGCGTACATAAGAGTTTACTTTTGTATCTAGGACGTTCATGCTGAGGACACTGAGATAGAAAAAAAAATGACTGAAAGCAAGAAATATATATATATATATATATATATATATATATATATATATATATATACATGAAACAGAAAGTAGATGGTACAAAACTAATTCTCGGGGATGCGGCCAACATCGTTATTCTATTGTCGTCTTATTCCGGTGAAAAGCGTGGCGCCAGACTCTATTCACAGCATCACAAAGGGATAAATAACAGTTCTTCTGAAAACGTGATTTTCCTCTGAATTCAAACAGAATTTACTTCAACTACTAAGTTAATAAAAAAACAAAGGGAGACTAGATTTAATTTTGTTTATATATAATCTCAGTAACCACAAAAGAACCAAAAATCAAATTGCTACCTTCTGTTTTATTATATTTGCTTTTTTATCTTTAAATTAATTAATTGTGTTATTTTCGAAAATTTTTCTGTTTTGATTTAAAAGAAATAATTTGATTCGAGAAAATAATTTTAAATATAAATTAAACATTTTAAACATAAATCAACGAATATCAATGCGTTAAATGATTTTAAAAATGAAAAAAAAAAAAAAACTCTATATAAAAAAGTCGGTACTGTTGGAAATTCGATATTACATTAAAAGGTTTTTTTTTTTAATCTAGTTATTTTTTTTTTCACTAAAAATTTTTGATTGTTCACACAGAATGTTACAAATTTAATACTATTCAGAGCTAGGTAAACGATGGATAACAAACTTAATAAAGGGCGGCAGACCAAGCCAAAGTCATATAATTAAACTCGTAGCCCAAAGACACACGGTCATGACGTCGATAAGCAAATTAATAAACGATCAAGTTGGAGAGCTGCATTTTCAAGTGGAATGTCGAAACTCCAACAATTGTCGTTCAATTTAATTTAATTCAACAGTTCAATTACCATGAAAATCAAACCGTCAATTGATCAAATTGTTACAATAGTTTATCTATTAATAATTAACACAAACTTGTATAAAATGTATAAATATTATATATTTTAATATTCAGTTTCACCTTTGTACAATAAAAAGTTTAAAAGTCGGGCTGGACTTTTAAACTCAATATTAAACACAAAGTGTCTGAACCGAGAATTTTTTATATCAAATTATAAGTAAGATAAAAGTTTTTAATATTTATAAGAATAAGAGTTACCAAAGAAAAAATGAGGTGTTGGTTTTTCAATTATTCATTATTGATCTTTCATTATTTATTATAATTATATTGCAGTTGTTAAGTTCGAAAATTTTATGACACTACAGTTTATAAAATCAATAATATACAATCCAACTTTCTTTCATGTTAAAAATAACAATAAAACTTTGTTTCTTTTTATTTTCTGGGGTTTTTTTATCGGGGCGTTTCTGCATGGAAAAATTTCCACCTTGCTAATTTAATAATGAGAGAAAAATTTTATGAAACAGCGGGAGGAAAACGAAGAAAAACTAAAGCCGAGAATTTTTTTTTTTCCGAATAAAAGTTAAAAAAGAAATAAAGGAAATAGAAGTATAATGAAATTTTTTAATGTTAACAAACGTGACAATTTTTACATGTAAATTGCGTTTTTTATAAATTATGCAGCTTTCCTCAGCTTTTTAAATTATATTTCATGCATGAATTCACTTATTGTCAACTCTTTGCTAGGAGCAATAAACTTTATTTATATATTTATTATTATTATTTTTAAGCTTTCAGTGAAAATTTTTATGAGAAGAAATAAAAAAAAAAGGAATAGCAAGAGAAATGAAAGATAGAAATGAAATTTAAGTATATTTAGTTATTGCTGCATATTTTGTTACTTTAATTAAAATGTCTTTAATTAATTATATGGCAAAAAATAGTTATGAATGTTTTCATACTCAACGAGAGCATTGAGCGTAAATAAAATTATTAGTAACATAAATGGATAAATTATTAAGAGTAAAACATCTGAGAGTGAAGAGTAAGATGAGAACATTAAAAAATAGTTAATTAAATTTTTAAGTTAAGAAGAATTTTAAATTAAAGTCTTGTAATAAATGTACTGACAACTAGTTTCAGTTTTAGACACCGGAATTAAACTTTTATCAAATGCATTCATACATATTTAGTGATGGACATAATACGTAGTCAGAATTTTATTTTATTAAGTCTATTACGATGCTACAATGACGCCGAGACGTCTGGCTCATTCATTATTGTCTATGTAATATATTTAACTGGTCGTTCCTCCTTGCGGTGATTCATCTAAAAATTAAGCCATTTATTTGAGTATACACTGAAAAAAGCTACTTGATTTAAGAAAAATGATTTCTTTAAAATTTTATTCTTATTAAAAAATTTTCCGTTCGAATTAATTCAAGAAATTCACAAGAAGAGTTTCATAAATTCACAAAATTTTTCAACTTTGAATATAATTATAATTGTGTAAACTTTTTTTCTCCTTAATTAAATATTTTTTTTTTTTTTTTTAATGAACAAATTTCACTTTTTTCCGCAATGAGTAGAGCAAAAAATCGGAAAATTGAAATGAAAAAGCGAAGGAAAAATTAAAAAAAGCTGAAGTGGTGATATCGATGCTGAAAAGTGATTTTGGTTTTATATTAATGAAGTATTGACGGAAATATAAATAGAAAATATAAGAGGCATGAAATCGAGTTGGAAGAATAAATCCAGTTTTATTTTGTTTTGTGTTTTATTGCTGTTGTTTTTTTATTGAATAAACTGGTAGTCATAAACTCGCTCGACAAGTGTGTTCGCAGTGGCTCTAATGATGAACGAGTGGAGATCCATCGTATCGCGACTCGCGAATCGCGAGGATTGCTGGTGAAGAGAACCGACTTGCGTTTTAATCCGAGCTCGAGCGCTTTAGTGCATTCTATTCAGTTTTCTCTCAATGAATTAAATCCCCTGGCACACGCAAATTCGTCGGTACTGTTGCATTGAGTGCAATGTACAGTGGAATGAGTAAAGAACTACGTCATGTAAGCTTAACTCTCAGCTGCTATCATTGCTATCATTCAATACGCCGAACGTGAGCACTTTATTGTTCTGCTCAACGAGCCGCATCGCGTTGAATACCAAATAGACCATTGATCTATCTCGCGGTGGCATAAGTGCTTCACGTAATGCTGATTTTCAAAATGACACTCGAATAAATTTGTCGTCTTTTCAGACTCTCCTTTCTTTCAACTGCTGAATTTTTACTTTTTGAAATATCATGATCGAATTTTATTCAAAAGCAAAATAAATATTTAACAGAATAGAAAATTATTTTTAAGAGCTGCAACATATTGATTAAGATAGAAATATTCTTTCACTAAGAAATTTTTTTTTGATTTAATTAAATTTGAGTTGATTAAAAAATGTTTCGTTTTGAGTTAAAAAAAATTTTTTTTCTCAAATGACAGAAAATTTTTTTTCTGATATAGAAATAGAATTTATTTTTAATTTTATAATTTTTTATATCATTTTAAAGGTTCATTTTTTACAGTCCGAAAAAAGTTTTACTAAGCCGCAATGTCGAAAAAAAATTTATTGGAAATTTAATCAATAAAATTGAGTAAATTGAACAGCAAAATTACAACACTTGAAAAATTCACATAAGCCCTAAATTAAAGTAGAAGCTAGAGAGCATTTGAGTCGAAAAGCAATAATAGTCTCAAGATGTGTACACGCATTGTGTATCGAAACAAGCTTACATTAAGATATAAGATTTGAGATTCAAAGTACCCTTGAGCAAAGTACGAAACACTTAAAAATGCAGCATGCATCGATTTGTCTTTAATGGCTCGCATCGTCTTTCAAAGAGCACAGCGTCGTATTATACTATATTATATGGAGTAGTCTGGGTCTGAGAGTTCAGAATGGAAAGCAGACCAATGTATTGCAGTTATAAAGAGCTTTCAAGCTAAAAGCTGTTTTAATCCCACTAGCTACTTGTGATCACATGAGTTTTGTCAAGTGTCTCATAAAAATATTTCATGATAGCTTTTATATTTATTTAATATTTGCTATTTGTTATTTATTACTTGTTGATGTTTACTCATCTTCAATATTTTGTTCACCAAACACGACATTATTTATTCAATCGCGACTTTGACTGTGACTCGCGTCTGATTGAACATCCGAAGCTTTGTTTGGTTTTTCATGTTTTTTAATATTTATCGACGACAATATTTCAGTCGATCCATATTTGACTTTATACATCGATGTTTTCATATCCGCAGTAATATGATTCGAGTGTTTTATTTAATTTGTTTAAATTTCAACTACTTCCTTTGATATTTTTATTTGTTCAATAATTTTTAAATCTATTTTTATAGTCGATGAGGCAATATTGATAAATATTTGTTACTAAATACAATGTTAAAAGTTAATACAACATTTAACTTTTAAATTTATGAAGATTTATTGACAATATTTTTTAACAACGCAAAGAAATTATAACTTCAGGCTACAAAGTTAAAATTCAAGGTAAAAAGCGGGTAATGAAAAAAAATTGCTTAAGTTAAAAATGTGTGAATTATATTAATGTTTATGCGAGTCTTAAGATAACGACGGGTGTTTTTCTTTAAAATTGTTGTTAAGAAACTTCGGAGAGAAATAGAATTCTTTCGTAAATTTTATGCAAAGAATGATAAGATGATAAATTAAAAGATAATATTTTCTGAAATTGATACACGTCCAAGTTATTTTTATAGTCGTTCTGTCATTTTTAAATTTTTTATTTACTTTATTTTATATTCATTACTTTTTCAATCTTTTAAACAAAATTCATTGCACAAAAAAATTTAATTATAAAATATGCTCAGATTCTTGTCAATTTTTAATATTTCAAATGGTAATTTTTCACTTTCTTACTTTTATTATCCATTAATTATTTGTTATTATCATATTTCATTTTTGTTTCTGAGTGATAATGTAAAAACCTTTATGACTTGCAAGAAGATAAAAATGATTATAACTTCACTGCGAAGGAAACAGTAATTGTCTTCATCCAAGTAAACTTTCTTTCCGTGAAATGTCGATCGATAACTTGATTGTTTTATTTAACTTTCGGATTAGGATTGAAACTCTCGATTTTTGCAGTGTAAGTGATTAAAATCATGACTTATTAATTCAATTATTACTATTGGAAATCCGTTGGTTCGTGATACAAGTGCTGTAAATCTTGCGAAATAGTTTCGCAATAAAGCTCGAAGTCGGATAGAATAAAATGTCGGTCCTCAGAGCCGAGCCACTTGTTTATGTTGATTGCAAGAGCAAGTTGAGAAGTTAAGTTTGTTTCGAACTTAAATCTTCTTCTCTCTTCTCCCGTCAGTACATAACTCACATGTACTTACGTGTATTTGTATATAAATAAGTGACTACTGCTGCATATGTGTCTCGGCTAGAAAGTCCTTCTGTCGGTTAAGTTATATAAAGCGCAAACGTAAAAGAGACCACAATTATTGACAAAAGCAACTCAAATATAGCACGACTTCATCTTGCGATATTAACGCAGATGGTATCAACGCACCCATGTGTACTGGGCTTTACTTTGATCTTCCGGTTCCCGTTACAATTGGAGCTTCTGAAATTTCTTTGTACGCCCGAAAAAGTTTCATTTCAGAGCTTATTTACATTTTCAAAGCAAGATCATTTTACTAAATTACAATTTTAAGTTAAGTTTAATTATTTTTTTTTTTTAACTGTCATTCGTAGTATCAAAATTCACATCTAAAAAAGTTTTAAGGTAATTTCCCGTACATGCAATTATTGTTGCATGTTACGGGCAAAATTAAAGTCGAGGTAAAATTTTTTTATGAATATAAAAATATTGTAAAGATTAGGAGATTCTTTTTATTTTAAGTTAATCGGTAGATGAAATTTTTTTTCAACGACTATTAAAACTAAAAAAATGTAATAGCATTAAAACAGCGAGGATAGTATTAACAAGAGTGCTTTTATGAAAGTAAGTTTCGTAGAAGATTTTCGCGATAAAAAAACATTTTTAAAGAAATTACGTGATATAAAATGTACCGGTTTTTTTGTATGTATTCAGAAATTAGTTATTAAAATCACGATTTTACTGTTTAAAGTAGTATTTATTATTTATTGATTATTATTTATCACAGTTAATTTTTTTGCGTATAATTTTAACTAAAAATTTATGCATAAAAAATTTTTTTTTATGCATAAAATTTACTTACTTGAATCAAGAGGAAATTTTTTACATAAATCAAATATTTTGTGAACAAAAGAATAAAAATGAATAAAAGCAAAACGATTTTGGTTCAAGTATCTGGATAAAACCGAGAAATAACTATTTATATTGAAGCATTACAGAGATTAGATTTTTTATAAAAAATCCCCGAGTTGGGTTGATTTATCGCCTTGTAATATTTATCTCTCATAATCCAGAGGGCGCAAGACAAGAGTGGAGAGAACGAGAATAAAGTTGAGTCGAGATTGATGGTTCTTATAAGCGAATCGCGTGCAATTGGTTAGTTCCATATGCCATAAAAATACTAACACATGGATCCTAAGCGCCAACATGTATAAAACGTTCTTTTACCGGGCTATAAAAGGCCCCCTATCTCCAATTTATACCAATACCTAGCAAACAGAATCCCTTGGAGGGTGTAAAATCACCCTCGGCAGTTGCCCTCGGTCACAACACCCCCAGAAACAGATGAAATTGCCATAGAGCCATTAAATGCCTAATATTCACAGGAGGTTTCTCTCAACGGTATTCGCATGAGTTCTACTCAGCTAACCGAGGCGGAGGCGAGCATCAACAGAGCATGGACACACAGCATGAGGGTATTTCGGTATTTCGGAGGCCAAACAACCGTGGGACACGTGAAAACAGAATTGTTTTAGCGAAACATATATAAAATAACACACACCCACACATTACACATTACGAGCAAGTGTCACTTGGCGCATGTGCCTCAGACCTAACAAGCCCAATAACACACTCCATGCTTATCGCTGGTCGTTTACTTCACCCTCTTTGTGCCACCGCTAGACGTATTTTACAGCCACCCGTGGCTCATTATTCTACCGCTTGTTTCTTCTTTTTCATTTCGCCGTATTTCTCAAATCCTCTTCCTCCCACCACTCCTCTTTTCTCTTCTTTAATTTTTTACACGTGCATAAATTTTGTTATTTATCGGGGAAATTTTTCGTGCTAGTGGACTTGAATTATTATTAAAACACCTATAAACAACTGGTCAAAAAGTCGCGATCAATTTTACGAGATAATTATTTACTTTTTATGCGAGAATAATTTTGAAGAAATTAAAAAAAAAATTCCGCTTAATTCTAGAGAAAAAACAACTTTTTATAGAGTGTTCAATTTCCTATAAAAAAAATGCCTTGATAATTCTTGTGAAGTAATTCATGGTCGAATTACAAAATTACGTAGTTAAAAAAATACTTATTAGTAATCTTTGAACAAAATTTACCTTTTCTAATTAAAATTCTTGAATAAATAATCTTGTCCAGTCAAAATTTGAACTTTTAAAAGCTCTCTAACTTCAACCCTCAGTAATTAAAAATTCTACAACTCAAATTTTTTAATATTTCACTCGAACTTTAGCTTATCGAGTTTCTACTGTAGTTAAAAATGAAAAAAATGAAACAGTCGAAACTGGAGACATTATTGCCAATTATTCTTCTCTTTAGTTCTTTAATTAAAACAAAAGGAGGAGTTATTAATTTTTGAGCGTGACACCGTGTCTCGACATTTAATAAATAGTCAGTTATTATTATTTCGTCGGAGCGTATCTGATGGGAAAATCACAAAGCTAACTCGCTTAAATGATCTCATTCTCTGAAAGCAACCGGGGTGGCACTGTGGATTGTAGGGTGCCGCGGATCGATATCATTGGCCAACACTACATTCTGAATGCTGGATGTTAGTACACTTTGTGAGAAGACAAGAACCTAAGCCCTAGAACCAGACCTGGCCATGCAGAAACATCTGAACACAGTAAGAGAAGGAGAAAGAGAAAGAGAAGGACGGAAAACAGTAATATAAGAGCTAAGTAAGTAACGAAGCAATTTGGGATTCCAGTCTGGTATCTCGGTGGCAGGTTTTCATCGTGAACAGAATTAAGAGAGGAAAACTTTTACCGACGAATTTCACACTAGCATTATCTTTCTCTCCCAAGTTACTCCACTGTATCTTATCTTTACAAAGTCTAGGTGTATATATGTACATGGATAAATTTCAAGTACATAAATGAAATGAAACGAAATGAAAGAAGTTAAGTACATATATAGAAAAGAAAGAATAGAATAAGTTTCGGGATGCGACATCTTGAGCTTATACTTGTCACGCGGTGAGATGAGAACAAAGAGATTCGGTTAAATTAAATGTAATAATGGTTTGCAAGCGCGGAAATTTGGCTGGATGTTGATGTTAATGTTAAAGATGTGATGTCATCTAGGACAGAGTACAGAAAATTAAATCTTTATAATTGTTATCGTTTTTTATAATAGATACTCTATTGGATTATTATGGACTGAAATTATATTGTTTACTGCACTTGAAAAAAAAAAAAAAAAAATTTACTTAATTCTCGAGAAAAATTTTTAAGCTCTTTAAAATGATTTTTTTTTATTCAAGAATTTTTCTCGAGAAATAAGTTAATTTTTTTTCAAGTGTATTATGGTGATGGTAAATATTTTCAGCCATAATTACAACAGTTACCATGAAACAATGTACTCAATAACATTTCAAGATATTAAACTATTATACAAAAAGCGACAATAATTGCTTAACATTAACTTTTATCCGTGCAGCCGCTTAATAAAAGTATATGTACATATGGCTGCGTGTGGGGTATAAAAATCGTACTCTGGTCGGGGGGTGGCTGGAGATTGTTGGTCGTTGGGTGTTGGATGTTGGGGCTTAGAAACGAGCGATAGTGAATAGTGGCAGTGGTGGCGGTCGAGGTTTTCACCCACCAGCGGGCTCTGGTATCTCAAGCCTGGCGTCTGTGTCCATATCCACGAACACAGCAGCAGGCGAGAGTGTGAGATGATATGAGATGAGTTGAATGGGATAGGAGGAAGCAAAATACCGCGAGCTTTTGTCGCGAACGCTACATAAGGGCCGTGTATAATGCTCTGGGTAATGTATATGGATATCGATATAGATAGAGGCTATCCACAGATAGAGGATAAGGGCGGTAGTACATTATATATAGCACAATGGGGGTTTTAAACAGAGAGCTAGAGGCCAGACCGTTCCCGGTACCGAGTACGGAAGGACTATCATGGATTATAACGGCTCCTTTGTCATTTACTCTTTGCGTTACTTTAAAGACTCAATATATGATTATGATTATGATTATAATTCATGAATGGTTGGAAGATATAGTCTAGTCGAGCATATCTTGACAGTTAAATTGCGACGGGATTTAGAGCTAAGTAATGGAATTTTACTTAGTAGTCTACAGTGAATGTAATTTACGGACCCGAGGTTTTATTGTAAAGACTTTAGCTTTTACTGCCCGGGGCATTTATTTACTGAAGGTTTCATGGGGTGACGGTTTATAAGGTTCAATTTCGAGGTGTTTTTTTTATTTAGCTTCGCGGAAGAAAAAAAAATAGTTAGATTTCCGATAGAAAATAGTGATCATTGCTATGGAAGATGGTAAAGAAAATTTTTTTGCGAGAATATTGCAATGTGACGTTTAGGAGAATGAAATAATTGATTTGATTCGCAAGAAAAAATTTTGAATCAAGTTCAATATTTTTAAGAATTTGATCATCTTGAATCAAGCAAAAAAATTCTTGAAATACATTTATTGTGGATAAATATAGAAATTCAATCAATTAATAAACAAATTTGAAAAAAAAATGAACTTATTTTTTTAATTTCAATGTTAAACATTTTTAATTAAAATATTAATTTTGATTTAATTATTTAATTTCATGTTGATGTGAAATTGAATAACCAACATTTTGCAATTATCGATATTTAATGTTCACACATAATAAAAAACTTTATTTTATTGCAATTTTCAATATATGTTATTAAAATATTAATTTAAATGTAATTATGTACTTTTATCTTGGTATCACGTTAACTAATCAATATTTTGTAATTATAAATAATTAATGGTCAAATCAAAGCTCAAATGTTTATTGTAAATATTTATAGCATTTTACACAGCTTTAATTTCAATAAATTACAGCGATATTTATTCTTCACTCAGTAACAAAATGTAACTAGTACTTATTACGGAAAATATAGCAATAATTTTAAATTATTTGAAATGTAAAATGATAAATATTACTATTTTCCGTATAATTAAATTTTTTTTTAAGAACAAACTTGTACAAAAAAAGAGTGCATTTATTATTACATTTCAAATCGAAGCGTACGACGTAAAATGAAATGTAAAAAGTAAATTACTTGTAACGTATAATTTTTTCCTTTTACCAAGATTAAATATTTTCCCGATTGACATTGATCACAACTCTTTAAGCGGATATAATGTACTTGAGTAAGTGTCATATGCAGCAGTAGCGTGACGGAAAAAGTTTCCGATGAATAGAAAAAAATCGGGGTAAAAAAAATTAAAACGAAGGAAAAAAAATTTGAAATTTCCGGTCGGATAAAGAATTGATTGTAAATAAAATCCATCAAAGATTTTTTTTAATAAAATAAACTCATAAATTGAATTTTACATCCATGCATCAAGGGGTAGCACGCTTGTCCAAATTTTGACAGGGTCTTTTTTGTTCGCGGTTTGATTACCGTGGTTGACGATTTGAAGGAAAATGACATATTAGAGAGAAAATTTGAAAATTTAAATGAGCTTATAGCTTGAACATGTCATGAGACGAAAGTTTGAACTCTGTAACTAAACGGAATAGTTCTAGTAGTTCTATCTAGAATAATACAGGCATTATATAATATATATATGTAGAAGTTGACGGGTTGTGTTCTCCAGTCACTTCTGCAATACAAGTTGAGTCGAGAGAGTCGAGTGTCGGACAAAATTACGCAGTAGTTGCAATTTCAGAGAGTAATTATGAAGACCCCTCAGACTTTCCGCAATAACCTGTAAAGGACCCTTCAACCCGTTACATCTCTAGGATAAATAGACCAGATACTGCTTGCTAATGCTTTTAATTTCATTATAACTTACTTTTCAATTTTAACTTGAATATATGTCACACACTTATATTTAATTCGGTAATTACCCGAGCTGCTAATTAATTACCGGGTGTAGCTATTCGCGTGTTTGGTTGGTTATATTAATTCTGAAAAATTCTGAAAGTTAAATGTGTGCTAACTTTTTAAATTGACCTGACTAATGTTTGTTAATAAGAGTAACTTTTAGCAATTACTAATGCAGATATATGGTAACTGGAGGAAAGAGCAATGTTTATTATAATTATCAGTGCGTTTATTATTTCTCTACGGTATCATGACATCTAGATTCTAGAATATTATGCATGAAAAAGAGAAAAATAACTTGAGATAAGAGCGGACGCATTAGTTTAATTAAAACGTTGCATACAGAGTATGATTAAACTATTAATAATCCGACATTTTATACGTGTTGTTTTTAGAAAAAAAGACAAAAAGTAAGTGAATATGGGATGAAAAATTTTTGATATTAAAATTGCTCTAAAAATTAGTTAATCAATGTTTTAACTTTTGACTCAAATTCTGTCTGAAGTATAGGAGTTACGATGAAATTGATAAAAACTTTTTTTGTAGAAAATTTAAATCTCTAAAAAAATATTTTTGGTGATTTTTTCGAATATTTGATATTTTGGTCGAAAATTGATGTTAATCATCCACATATTTTTTATGAAAGTAGCGTTTAAAAATTAATTTATAAACGTTTCAACTTTTGATTCAAATTCTGTCTAAAAAATAGAAAATACAATAAAATTTATTAAAACTTTTTTTGTAGAAAATTTGATCCCCTACAAAAAAGTTCCTTATGATTTTTTTTATCTTCAATATTTGATATTAATTGTTCATAGAGACGATTTAATGTAAAGTAAATAATAAATATTTGAGTTTACGAGTTTTTGACATTGAAATAATTAATCTAGTAAATAAATAAACAAGGATAATGCGTTTAAAGTTGGTGTGGAAATTCGTTAGAGCTCTTGAATGTTTGTTGTATATTTTCCTGAGAGAAAAATGCCGCGAATTGTGTCATGGTTAATTGTGTAACATGCGATCCAAACATTTAGTTTTAACAAGAGTTCACACGCACTTGTTTCCTGCTAACGAGTTCTACCGCAAATAAATTGGAGCTACTATATTACTATTATTGTTCTACTCAGTATTTTACAATTAAACACTCGCATAACAGCTATTTATTACAAGAAGGTTATTTGAATTCACAATAAATCGGGTATTTTTTTATCTATTAGCTTTTTTAAATTAAATATTTGTCCTGTGATAAACAGTTTCGAACTCAAAACGTGGATTAATCCTTAATCTCCTAGGAGTACAAAGTTCTATAGAGGTTAATTTACAACTCTATTAATTATTAACAAGTGTTAAGTAACTTCTAATAAAATAAGCTACTCAATTTGAATTTATAATAGTTCTTCTCAGTTTCGATGATCAAAAAGCATAAAATATTGTTTATTCAAAACAACTGCGATATGAAAAAAATGTATTGAAAGGTAGAAATCGAAAAATAATTGGATAAATATCCCAATATAAAACGTAGCTCTTTTTTTTCAGCTCTGGTCGATGAAATTTTGTTAATACCTCGATTGAAATGGTTGTAATGCTTTATATCCCCATTCAGAATTTACGTAAACAAAATTGCGTAAATTTAAAGCCGACGATTCATGCTTTTTGCTCCATCCAGGAATAATTGACAGAAAATTCTACGAATATATGAGTTTATTTTTCCCGCTATTGTTTTTTTTTTTTGTATTTTGAAGATAAACAGTTTGAGTTAATAAATAAAAACAACTACATTAATTGATTTTTTTTGGATATAATTCTGTAAAAACATTCAATAAAATTTTATTAACAAAAAAAACGTATATTGTTTACCTAAAATTTTTCGATATATATTTCCAATTTTGGAATATTCAAAATTATATCTCAAAGAATAAATAACACCGGTTGAAATTTTGTAAATACACCTGCGCATAATAAGAATTCAAAGCAGCTTATTCAAAAGCAGTTTGCGTATCTAGATACATAAATATAAACTTATATATAAATATAAAATACATATGTGTAGACATGTATCCTTTCAACATCTGCACTATCAGTTTAAATTGCGAACCTTTTTTTTTTTTTTTCGTCATCAATCTTTCGCTTCACTAAATTTGTTAGCCTTTCACCTTTCGTACTCCATGTACGAGATAAAATATACAAGATGCTGTTTCATACATTTATTATTATTTTTTGATTTATAAAAGTGATGACATATAACATTATACCTTGAATCATATACCCATACAGGAAAATACGACGGGGCCAGGTATGGGCCACGCTTGGCGCAATGCTGTCGATCTCTGGCCCATGCTTGTAAACTCGCTTTGGCCCAGCTTTGGTAAAAGTCTGGGATGATAACAGGGTGCCAGGCTTGGTTGTTATCATTGGCCCAGGCATGATCGCCAAGGCTGGCCCATGCGTGGTAGCCAGATCTGGGCCATGCTTGCTAACCAAGGCTGTCCCAAGCTTGTCAGCTTATCTTGGCCCAGGCTAGATAATCAAAACTGCGCCATGTTTGGTTGTCACTACTGGCCCATGCCTGGTTACCAGAACTGGACCATAGTTAATTTTCAAGTCTGGTTCATGCCATTTGATAAAAAATGAATTTTGTAAGTGTTATTTTTTTATTTTAATTTTGATGTAGAGCTAGCACAAATTCAGACCGTGATTCTTAAATTGAATCTAACTTTCATTAATTATAGAAATAAAGCGAAAATCGCGTCCGTTTTAACCGAGATTCGAACCCGAGCCGCGCGCTTCCCAGACCGACGACTAACCCCTACACCATACGACCGGTGAGTTGATGCACATCTCATCATTCTTATAAGCTAAATCTATATGGTGACGAAGTGTGACGGTTTATTATTTATATAATTTATGTTATTTAATATTGTGTTTTGATGAAAATTAACTATTTTTTTACAAATGTTTATTAGTTATTAAAAAAAATGCAAGAGTCACGTTCTTATATTACTTTAGATTTCGTACATCGTACTGTATATTTTTAATATCTTATTATAAATTTTAATGTTTAAAATTATCAATGATAAAAAATTCAACTGTAAATTTTATATTTTAGTTTTTTAAAGACTATATCAATTTTGACGGTATGCAAATGTTTTGGTTGAATAATAAATTTTCAATTTTAGCATTTGCTAACAAATATTCGTTGAACAATAAATATTTACTGTTTAAAATTCTATTGTTTAATGATTAATTAACTTTGGATTTCCCATTGAATGGCCAAGGCTAGGTTACCTAGTCCTGGCCCAAGTCTGGGCCGCTATGGAATGGCCGTGGATGGGGGATCTAATTCTGACTCAGGCTCGGGCAATCATTGGGCCGGCCAGGCTTGGTTGCCCAGTCTTGGCCCAAGCTTGGATCGCCAATGAATGGCCAAGGCTAGGTTAGCCAGTCTTGGCCCAAGCTTGGGTAATCATTGGCGTGGCCGAGGCTGGGTTAAACAACCTTGGCCCAAGCTTGGGTCGCCAATGAATGGCCAAGGCTAGGTTAGCCAGTCTTGGCCCAAGCTTGGGTAATCATTGGCGTGGCCGAGGCTGGGTTAAACAACCTTGGCCCAAGCTTGGGTCGCCAATGAATGGCCAAGGCTAGGTTAGCCAGTCTTGGCCCAAGCTTGGGTGACTAATGAATGGCCAAGACTAGGTTAGCCAGTCTTGGCCCAAACTTGGATAATCATTGGCATGGCCGAGGCTGGGTGAACCAGTCTTGGCCCAAGGTTGGGTGATCATTGGCATGGCCGAGGCTGGGTTAAGCAGCCTGGCCCAGGCATGGGCCAATATAGGTACGCCGAAGCTAGGTTTCCCAGTACTGACCCAAGCCTGGCCCCTTTGTCAACTCTGGGGGTTTCCTGCATGGGTATACTCAAGAAGAACAAAGCTTATACTTCTACTTTTTAAAATGAAATTGAATATAGACGTCCGGAAATTTTATTTACGTTTGAAATATTTTTATTATTAAATGATGCAGCGAATAAAAATTTAAGAAAAAAAAATAACGACTCATGCTCGATAAATTTTTGGTAAATTTTATTTTGCAAATCTAAAAATTGTTTACGACTTTTATCTTTATGGAATTAAAATAGAAGGATCTTTTTGCATAAAATACATTTATTAAATTTCTAAAGAGAGTTTTGGTGTATACAAAGTTTCGCCTCATAAGTTATGCAAAAATTTAAATGAATATATGATAAAGGCTGCAAGTAGAGAAATTACACGATGTAAAAGCATCAAATAAATGATGAGATGAAAACGCCACACAGAAGACTCAAAGACAGTATAATGTCATCACACAGAAGAGTACAGGGTTGGTACAAGTAGAATATCAAGATGTCTGATTGTGTAAAGTGTTAGCCACTTATGCACTACTGGTCTGGAAAACACGCACGAGATATACAGAGAAAACAAGAGTTCAGCCAATATACGATGCATTCAAATTATACTGTTGCGGTGGTGAGTAACCATATACCGGACATTTACTCCATCTCAATGCGGTTACACCAAAGTGAGATACTGTGCGCAAAAACACTGAAACTATCACCGGGTGCAATATTTAAGCTTTGCAAAAAAATAGTTTCCACTAGTCCAGATTAATTGCGAGATGTTTGCAGATATATCTTAATAATTGATTAATTAAAACAAGCTTTTTTATTCTGAGCTCAACACAACTTGTACTTTACTGCACTAACTGGTCCCGGAACAAAAAGTTGAGTAATATAATGTAACATATAACGTATAACTAACGTGATATGTATGAGGAAATGCATAACGCGTTCATTATAAATTCATGCTACGTATTTGTAAATGTTTTACTTTAGTTCTTGGTGTTTTATCTCGCTCTATGTTAAAAGCTTCTTGTTTCATTATATTTTATTATTGTTGAATCTTTGTGTAATTAAATTTGTTTTTTGTTTTAATAATTAACATTTTTAAGGAAATGGAGACAAAAATGTAACCTGAGTTTGTAAAATAGGTAATTAGCACACTAAAAAGAAAATTAACTTGATTTTAGAGAAAAATCTCCTCGGAAAATTTTTTATCTGAGAAATTTTTTTGCACAGTTTTTTAAGTCAAGTTTCCGATCTTTGTAAATTTAAATAACAAAAAATATCAATGAAAAAATTAAACCAAATAATTATTAAATGTAACCATTGAATAAAATATTTGTTTATTTTTTTTGGCGAATAATTTGAATTTTCAAGTTATTGGTTATGAAACTGAAATTACTTTCAATAAAAATGGAATTTCAGTGATAATTGCATTCGTTAATTTCGTGAAAAGAACTGAATATTCACAAGGGATGTATTAACAGCAGTATGAAGTGTAATTAAATTCTGATTAAAACTAAAAACTTTTCAGGCGTATCAAATTAAAGAATTTATTGACTCTGTAAAAGCGTAAAAAATCGGTAGCTTCTAATAAATTAAATGAGTTCAATAGACAAAAAGTTTTATGTTACTCCGAATTAAAAACACTAAATTTAAATTAATAAAAATTATTTTAGTTTCTCTGCCTCTGCCTGTGCGGTAGAAAAATGAACCATACTTTGATAAGTTGACTCCTGTAATTACTCTTTTATTGATCGACGCGGTACAAACGAAATACTGGTACGTTTGATGAAAATGTGGAAAAATTTTTGGGAAAAAAAAATTTTCTATATAATTAGAAATACCAGTGAAAGAATAAAATATTCAAAGAGAACTTTTGATATTTGATTTTTTGCATAAATAAACTCGCTAATTGAGTTTTTCAGTAATGTTGACGAATAACTTTTGATTGCTGTGGAATAATGTTTATTTTTCATTCAAATTACCTGATGAATATTTGCTGTATATTTATATATATATATATAAAGGAAGTTCTTTGACATGCGATCCCGAGATTGGAGATTGGTTTTCGAGCTATCTTTATATTTTTTCACAAACTTCAATGAAATTTAAAAATAAATAAAAAATTCTCCCGAGTAAAACATGTCAGTGAATTCCAATATTGCATCCTATATATACCTAACTCACCTAGAATAGGATTCAGGAAAAAATCAACTTTAGTCGGCGAGACAAAAATTCAAATTTTTTCATTAATATTACAAGGGTCTTTTTAGTACGGAACAATATCGGGAAAACTAATTACTCAATCTCCATAATTTTATAAATATATATTAAAAATTACCTCTTACGGTAGACTCTGGAAACCTTGTAATTAAGTTAATGTGATTTACCCGTAAATATATTATGTTATGTACATGCATACATAAATGATGAGAAGTTAATAATAACTGCGGGAATTCAATAACCGGAAAAATAATAAATATGCAGCGCGCTTAAAATGATGTACTAAAAATATTGTTTTAAAAAAAAATTTTTATTTTTTACATTAGTGTGTCTGAATTATTAAATTTTCCGGTTTACTCATAATTCATACAATATTTGCATTTGCATAATAATAATGTTTTATTACTCCACGCGGAAGTTAATAATTTTATTATACAAAGCAAATTACAATGAAAATTTATGTTTTTCAGTATTAATTGTTATTGTCAAGCACATTAACAAGCTCGCTGTAAAACAAAGAGAATTTAAATTACTTGCGTGCTTTTGTCGAGGTTAAAGTCCTATCAAAATGAAAACGCTTTTAATTGCAACAAACTTATATTTCATCACTGAATAATACTCTCAATGTTCCATTGTATTTTCAAATTAATTTATCTCCTTAATGTTATTTTAAATACTATGCTTACATAGTAATTTAATGTCATATAAATTTAGAAAATCCATGTACAAGTTTTTGAGAAGATTTTTTTGTTTGATGCGTAAAAATTTAATTGACGTAAATCGATAAAAAATTTAAGCTAATTAAATTTTTTTTTTTAATTTTTTGCTGTAAATTTCATTTTCTTCAATCAAGTTAATTTTTTTATCAGTGCAATAGTTACCTTTAATGTTTCTCAAGTCGAAATCGACTGAACATCACTTAAAAAGTTTCAAAGGGTAAACTTTCTTATTACAGAAAAGAAATGATTTTTTTTTATTTATTTTTTTTTTTTTAATTAAATCGTTTAACAAGTATTAAATAGAAAGCAAAGTCAAAGTCCTTTCAAGACTCACTTCAAAGAAATTAGCATCGACACTGGTACACAATCGGCCAATTCTCAGACAAAATTGCGATAAAACTTAACTTCGTATTATCTTACAATAGAATTATTAAATATTAAGAACTGCAACTATACTAGGAAGTATTAAAGTACGAACAGCTGTAATTAAAATAGTTAGAATTACATATGAATTATGAGGGTAAGTTAATATGCAAATTGTTCATCCGAGATATCTGCTAATACTAGGTTGAGTATTATAAATGAATGCAATTTAACAGAAGTAGTGTTTGTGGCGTGTTACTGAAATTCCAAGAGTAATTTGATAAGAGCTTGTGAGATAGTGCAGTGAATTTAAAGTAAATACATACATATATGCATATGTATAAATGAAGATGTATGTTTCGTATACATATAGGCATAGATGCTTGAGTGAAAAGCGTCTAGTGGGATCGGTAAGTAAAGGATGATCGATTGTTTTAACAAGCATTCATTCCGTTTACCTGAGAGTGTACGTGCAACGGTCAATGCCATTGAAGGATCAACAGGTTGCTCTGACAAGGATATAACTTTAATCTTACCAATGAAAAGGATTTAAGTCCCAAGGTATGTCTCCTCATCAGTCAATTTCTGACTTTCCTAATACAACGCTTTTAATATACATTTAGATTTATCAGCTGACACATATAAAATAAATAAGATTGTAAAGAATTTTTAATCTTACACTTGAGATCGTTTAACTTTTAATTTAATAACATTTTGATCAACGGCATCGAATATTTGAGCTGATTTAGAACTATGTACCTATTTAAGGAATAAATTGAAACTGTAAAGTAAGTGGAAGTACTCGAAGGAAAAAGATAAAAAATAATTGGAATTGAAATCCAATTTTCTTAGGTATTTTCTCAAGATCTAATTCTGTCTTGTGTTAACGGGCTATTTTCAGTGTAATCGAGCTATTGCAATTTACTTTTTATTCTCCAATCCAACATAAGCACATAATTATTTTTTTTTTTTATTTTTTGAACGAGAAAATTCATTCTAAAGCGCTCGCTTGTTTTGTAGGATTATATTTTAATTTATATTATCGGAGAAAAATGGTAATTGTGTTTTAATAGATAGGTTTGTTCTGGATAGATGTATCGGAAATTTGAAATTAGTAATCATCGGTTCGGGTTTTGGAATAGCTTCATTAGTATGAATAGAGGAAATATGATCAAACCGTATCGTGAATATCGTATTATATTTACACGCGTGAGCCAGAATTTCTGTTACTGTTAATATTGTAACTTGATACGTTAGTACTAATGAACACTTCTGTAATTAATAAGTTTTTTTTTTGATTACTTTGTTTTCAGTATTATATAGTTAAAAAAAAATAATAATAATAAAATCTAACAATTATTTGCCGTAGTGTGAATTTTTTGGAATAAAAAAAACCAGTAGCGATAATGCTGAAAAAAGCAGACTTTATACAAGTGTAAAGTAAATAGAATTCAAAAACGTGATGTGCTTACGTGTGCGAGAATAAATTTACGTCCCCTATATCGTGATCCCTCGTAAGTGTGCGTGAATAAATTTAACATACTACGAAAGTAAAACTAAAAAACTCAAAACCCCAGAGCTTAACTTTTTTTTAACCCACTAAATAATTAGTAAAACTCATTCATAACTCTTGCTTGTCAAATATTAAACAGTAATTAATTAATTAAAAAACTTTTATTTTTTCTGGTAAAAATATTAAAACTCATCAACGGGATTAATATTTATGATAATTAAAATTCCTGTAGACTATTATTTTTTGGTTCTTCAGTTTCTACTCACTCATCATCTTTTTTAATGGAAATGGGTTAAAAAAAATTAATTGTCTGTGGTGGCTTTCTAATCAAGAATCGATTGTCACAAAAGAGAAAAAGCTGAGTAAAATAAATGGAGGACTTGAATTGGTGGGTAAACCGATCGTTAAACGCTATCGAGATTTCTAGTTTTAAAATAAAAAAAAAAGAAATTGTGGCTCAATTGTCAAAGCAAAAAAAGAATTTTTTGGTATCGAATTCGGAGATCATACTCCAGCAGTAAAAGTATAAAAAAAAAAAAGGAAATGCAAAAAGTGTATTTGCACTGGGGCTGGAAAATATATGGCAGTGTCAACTGGATGGCAGAGTACAGAGTACACTACGTCAGAAATAAATATGAAAGGAGAAAAAAATAGTCGAAAAAAGTAAAGAAAGAAGTGATAGAAAGCACTGAAGAATTCAAAACATCTACAAAAGCTCGAGCATAATAAAACCGTGAGTTGAAGCTTTCCAACCAACTCCTATCCGAGTAGAGTGTGAGTTCATTGTTTGATGGTGCATTTACATTCAAGTTTACTCGACATATATTTTCACATCAATGTGAATCTTTACAAGTCTGCTGGCAGATCTTCCGTTCTTCGTCATCGGATCGTAAAACATGTCTACTTGTAAATTTTATGGTTCATGCTGCGACTATTGTATTGTTAACAGAACACAAATTCCTGGTACCTGATATCATATTCAAAATGCCACCCATCGCCCTAAATGTACACTCATCAATATTTTTCCGTTTCTTTGCTATATATAAAAGACAAAAAAAAGTCTCGGTGGAATAAACTTCCGCCATCAAAAATATTAATGCCCATTAAAATTATTACCTTCATCAAAAGCGCAATACTTGTACTTTTTATTACTAAATGCTGAGATAAAGAGCAAACTTTCTTTATATTATCTTGACTTAATATTAAAGCGCTTTTAGTTCTGTAACTTTATTAATATGAGCACAAACAATGTCAGTTTTATATTCCATAACTCGGAAGCTCAAATTTTGAATTTGACAAGCGAGATGGAGGTAATTGGCGATTATTATTTTTAGGTGAAAACTGAAAGCTAATCAACATCAGGGCAAGCTCGTTAAAAAGTTGGCTAATTAAAATTTTTGTTACGAAAATTCAGATTGTCAAAAGTTATTAGATAAGTAAATTTTTGAATTTTGTTATTAAATTAATACATTAAATTCTGAAGCTTTTATCTGTTGAAATTGATAATTCGTCTCGTATATTTATAATTAAAAACTTTTGAAAGCTATCACGTCATGGCTTTATTGTTATGTAAACTAATATCAAATGTCATGAAAAGTTTTAATAAAATTAGTAAACAATTTTTAATAATTATAATGAAACTTTTTACTTAATTAATCAAAACTTTTCGACGCTTTTCATTCACCGACGTGACACTTTTAAATGTAATAAACAATTTGTTGGATATTGATTTTAAAATATTGCGCATAAAAGAAGAAAAAATATTGACAATACTTTCTAGATAATTGGTGCTTTTGATGGAGCATAATTTTCATTTAAAAGTTAACGGTACAATAAATTTAATTCAAACTCAGAGTGTTGAATATTAAAATAAATAAAAGAAGAAATGATAAAAAAAGTAAGTATAAATTGGTAAGACCATTGTAAATTTATGAAATCAATTGAACTTAGCTTAACCCAAAAGAAAGTTTCGAGAGCAGGAGGTTATCTGGTATGGCCAAACTTCGGTAGCTCAAGTGGAACGTAAATACAAGTCAATGGAAACTTGAATCTGAGGTCAATGAAAGAGACAATTGCCGACAAATAGAAATATCTATATAAAATATTTCCTCATTGTTATTCTCTTTGACTTTGGTATGCGATAGTCTATAATATACGCTTCGGTGAATTTTTTGTCCCGGTTGTATAAATATATATGTATAGATGTGTAGATTGTGCTCTATATAAAATTTTGAAATTGTTTAAAAAGAAAGTTTATACCATTGTCGTCAGCTGGACTCGACGTTCCAGCGTTCGCTCGTAAAAGTTAATATCCCTTCAATGACCAGGCAATCGTGACGGTATATAGCGCTGGATGTGACAGAACGGAATTATCGAAAAAGACACAAGTGTATTATTTGTTTCCTACTATATTTTCAAATCTACGCCACCCATATTTATACTTCGATCTACATAACTTTCTACTGTAATGTCAATTGTATTTTTAGTTTTTAATTTTCCAATTTATGTAATTTGATGAAATTGAGAATTATTTATTTTACATTAATTAATAGAATTATTGATGTTTCGAAAATCAATGTAAAATTGAGAAATTATTATTGAATCTTCAAAATAGTACTGACATTTGAAAACAATTTTTTTTTTTTTTTTTTTTTTTTTTCAAGTATTAATTGTAGTTTAAATTTAATAAAAATTTTTTAAATGTAAATGTTACAACATTTTTTAATATTATTAATAATTTAGTAAGAATTTTAAAATTTTATATCTCAATATAAATTATAGAAAAATATTAATTGTTAAAAATAAATTTTTATAAAAGTTTTTTTAATTAAATTAAATTATTAGTATTATTATTATTCAACAATAGTTTAATTAGTTTGACATCAATGTTCCAAGTACTTGTAATTGAATTAATTAATTTTGTTATTCCAATCATTTATAAATTTATTAATTATGTATTTATAGTGGTTGTTCATTTTTGATTCTCTTTAATTAACAAAAATTCATTCTCTCCAACGATACAAAGTAAAATTATTATAATTACTATTAAAATTAACGAATCATTCAACTGGGTATAGATTCCAATTTATATAAGCCATTAGCGATTATATTAATAAAGTATTATATTATTATACATTACATAAATATATGATATCGAATCGTTTAATGAGAACGAGAATAACTCATGAGTGAAGATTTCAATAAAATATCGGACAGGTTAAAATTATCGGAAAAATTTTTAATTATTAATAAATAAACTCTCTTTGACCTTTATGCTCGTTTTATTGTTCCCTTTTGCAGTTCAATGCAGCTCCTATCTTTAAATAATTGAAATTCTCTATTTCCAATCCAATATTTCATTTTCATTCGAATGATACTTCTACCAGACGGTTCATTATTCATTAACCTAATTTTATTTTGCAATGAATATTCATCAACAACTCAGACAAAGTTCAGTCTTAATGAATTTTTATAATTTTCTCGTCACATATCGAGCTTCAATTTAATAAAAGCAATCAGAATTTATATCAAGAGTATGTTTTCTTCTTTTTATGTTATTCCAAATGTTTGTTTTTATAACTTTCATTAATATTTGTTTTTGTTTTTAGTTAATTTTAGTTTTTCAATCTCATGTTTTTTGGCTAAAAAATTTCTGCAATAAAATTACTAATATAACGTATGACTGAATACATGAATGGGTAAAGTTATTTAACTTCCGCCTGTATTCACACGTGTTTTCAAACAGTAAACACAAATTGTTATTTCCACTGACATAAATAAATAAATTAATGCAAACATTTTTAACAGCAAATAATTCGCATTGTTTAATTAATAGCTTATTTTAATATAGTAAAACATATTTTAATAAATTGAAATGCTTGCTTGGATGAGTTTTATAAACTAAAAATGCAAAATTATTGTTTGAAAAATACACAGAAATTCGTTTTAAAAATATCCTTTGTCACTTTTCCGTGAAATATTACGTTGTATGCTACAGTTTTCATCATTACTCTTTTTTTTTTTTTGGATAAATGATACTAACTCTTCAATTCATCAAAAGTTCTAAATTTTATGGGTGTTTAAAGCGCGAATATTTCATTGAAATCAATTTCGTCTTTTCAGAATAGATTTTCAATACCAACTTTTAACATTTAACATTTTAAAAAGTTCAAAGTCTCAATGTCTTTTAAAAAACTCTTAAAAAAGTCACTTGATAGAGAAATAATGCTTCAAAAGTTGAGAAATTGAACATTTTTTAGTACTCAAGATAATATTGTCAATTTTACGAGTGTCGAATTTAAAATGCAAAGTCTCGTTTGAGTTACGTAGTTAATTTTTTATAGTTTTTTTTTTAATTAGTCCTCTCACATACTGTCAATTATACAAAATTTTCAATGTGTTTTCTTTCCTCATTGTCTCAATTTATTGCATGCCTCATAATGCGACTCCAAAAATCATAATTATGGCTTCCAATCAATGAAATTTAAGAAACTTTTTATCATTACTCTCGAAAAAATACTTCAGAGGCACACAAATGTCGTGAATATAATGATGGGTCAACAAGTTTTATCAGGATTTATCGGAATTCGTGAAGTACATAACCCTTTGGAAGGTTCAGTTGTTCGATTGACAAGGATGTCACTCGATCTGATTTGGAGTACATGTTTAGTACAATTTCTAGCGTGGTATATACGTCTATTGGACAATGATTTGAAGCATGTTCATTATGCATCTCTCTCTTTCTCTATGCTGATGTATACACATATATTTGTTAAAGGTTCGCATGAAACTAGAGAACGATTCATCACCAATGCGAGACACTGTCGACTGATATCGATGTATAGCCGCGAAGAGAACATTGGATAACGGTCAGTATATACTAAACTACTCTACTCTCTATCTATATCCATCGCTCGCGGACATTATATTACGTCGAGTCAGTGCTGAGCCATCGATTCGGAGTACTGCACGTAATAACAATTTGCCACGTATACTACATATATACAAAGATGTAAACACTGACCTATCTATTTTCAAAATCTCTTTATCTCTACGATAAAATATATATAACACGCAGTTATTTATCAATGTGTGTATGTATCTATAGATTTCGATTCTAGCTATCTTAATCACACAATAAATAACGCGACATAAATTTTACTCCCGACACTTTTGAATAATGACACGAAAAAAAATAAAAAGTTTTGAAAATCCAAAAGTTCACAATTCATAATGCTAGATGAATTTTTTATAAGTAAAAAAAAAAATATCATATTGTTATATTATATTGTAGTCGTTCAAAAATGTTATTTTGCAAATCTAAGAATTGTTTACAATTTATGTTTTGATAGAACTAAAATTGAAGAATCTTATTGTATGAAATACATTTATTAAATGTTTAAAGAAAGTTTTGGTGTATATAAAGCTACTAAAGTTTTAGCGAGACTTTTCTTGCAAACTATTGTCGAAATGGAATATAATAATAGTAAGTAAGCAAGCCAGTAAGTAAGTAAACTTTTGAAAAGAAAATGACTTGTAACATGTGTATTGTTGAAAATAAATAAAACCTACTGGTGTATTGTAGTGATTCTGTTTTTTGTTAATGGACGTAGCGCTGTTTCGCCCAATAAATTTATATCAAGAAAAAAGAATTTAATATCGTTATAATTTTATCTGTAAAGAATAAAACGAGAAGATGTAAAGGAAAAGAATTGAATGGAACAGAATAGAAAGAAGAAATAAAATGGGTCGAGTAGTAAAAGTGTAATAAAAGGTAAAGTAAGCTGAAGAATCTTTATGTACTTATATATGTGTCCTTGAGGACAAAAATCTTAAGGTACAACTTTGATGTGAGCATGTATGAGGTCACAACACTGGGGATTACCTCGCGAAATTTCTTTATTTTCTAGCTTTTCTTTATCTCGTTTTATACTTTATCATCTCGGCCTCAATTTTTAGAATTTTTTCTTTATTCCGCCACTAAAAATAAATTAATAAATAAATACGCGATAACAAATATATTATTGTGTTTGCTGAAACGTGTTATCACTCGTTGAATAATAAAGTCTCAGGCACGGGGTAATTGAGGTTGCATCAATAAATGATCTAATTTCGTTATTATTAATATTATTATTGTTATTATTATTATTATTATCTACACAGAACGTCGATTGAACATAGATATAACGCGATGGAAACTAGAAACCAGGGTAAGTTATCAGTCGCAACTAGGGAATGCTTAAACATTAATGTCAGTTGATGTGACATCACAGCTTAGACTAATATTGATTTTGATGTTATACGTTAATAAACGCACTTAACTTTCTCTTTAGAGTATACATGTGTAATTACATCTCAACTGACCCTAGATAATTACATACCATATCATAGCATATTTATTATTTTTATTTTCATTGGACATAAACTGTTTACTCACGTATTTATTGCACGCCTATAAATTACTTGGAGGAATATAATTAATCCGTGGTTCTTACCTGAAACAAAAATGAATTGAGATACTTAGTATAATTAAATCTTTTAATTTTTCAGCTAATCGTAACCAAGTTATGCATTTATATTTATATTTATATTTATATTTATCAAGTGGAAATTTTTGAAATTTCTAAAGGAATTTCCTTAACATGATCATTGATCATGAATTAAACTAGAATGATGTAGAATGTCATAAACGAAAGAGAGAGTTGCCATCCATGAAAAGTCGTCGATCCAAATATACTAAAAAGGAGTATTAAAAGTTGTATGATCATGAATTATGCCGGCTGAACCCTAATCGACCAACGTCACGGAACATTGAAACCAAGTTTATGTGCATGTACTTGCATACATACTCGAGTACAACCACATGAACACTTGAAAAGTGAGTATGTACATAGATACGTGTCTCTGCAGAACTTACACGCAAGTAGCGGGAATAATTCTAGCCATACACGAAAGTAACATGTAAGGCAATTCGTCTTGAAGTATGCACCTGATACAATAAATAGCACTATTTATTTTAGGTCACGTACACTGAGACCCTGACACGCACATCAATGATGAGGGTCAAAGTCCTGGGATTGCTCAACACAAATAACCTTTTCAAAATTATATTACTTTCTTTGATGATTAAAAATAGAAAAAAAAAAAAAAATAATTATTAAGCAACAACATGATTAAATATTAGTTGTTTCACGTACATGAAAGATAAATTGTCGATAAATTTTTTTATTGCGCACGGGCTAGGATAATTGACGTAAAATGACCCCGACACAATTTAGCGCTAAGTACGGCGTACTGGGATGTGGAATATGGAGTAGAGGACGGTTTTACGTTTAATAAACCTGATAAAAGGGACCGAAGCCGTTTTACCGGTACCTACATTTAGTTATATCAAGTAATACGTAGTATGTAGTATGTAGTATGTACCATAATAGTACTACCATACTGTCGACGTTGGCATATATAAATTAAATACAAGGTTAAGTAATTTCAACGGTGTTACATATCATTTTTTACGTTGCGTTTCATTATATTATGCATTATCTACTATGTTATGTAAGAGTTCATTATATTTTTATTTACCTGTATTAAGAATTCGTTTGTTTGCTCGACCCGGTCTACGGTCTTTGGTCTATTAATTACAATTATTGTTTATTTAACTGTTCAGATATTTGGTCAAAAGAGGAAATATATATTGAACAAACACTAACAATAATAACAACCTTTTCCCAAAGCTCACGAGTAAATATTTCCACTAGGAATAGTGCTATGCTCTTCTACTCTGTCTTCTGCTTTGTATTTACTTAACCAATGACATTTTTGCTCCATAAATAACACTGGTCATTTTATGCCATGCATTTTTTTTGAACTGTAACAACACTTGTTATTTTTTATTGGCTATTAAAGTTTGTTTTGATTTTTTACGGCAGTTTTTATTGAAGCTAATCGTTTGTAATTATACTGTAGTAGGTACCTGATATTTTTTCAAGTAAATTTGAAATTTGATTTGTTATTAATCGACTGAAAAAAATTACTTGATTCAAAAATAAAATTATTTTGGAGAGAACTGGTTTACTACTATTTTATTTCCGCGTCTTTATTATTGAAAAAGCTTTTTCTCATTAGTAGAGTATAAAATTACCGATAAGCTTTGACTGTAAAAGGTTTCGAATTGTTAACTATTTATTTGTCAAGATAAAAAGTACCTATCAGATTTCCTCTATTTTTTAATTTAATCGACTGCAATTTTTTTTCCAACGAAACAGCTAAAATAAAAATAAAAATAAATGAAGAATTATTCTCACGAAAAATATATCGAAAAACAGAAAAAAAAAACGTCATTTGAATTATCCCGTAATGCCGGTAAATGTGGTAAAATTTTCAGTAAATGTAAAAAGTATTTTATAACGGATTAAAATGTCCGACCGCTAATGAAAAAAATAAAAAAATAACCAAAGCGACCTCGATAAAAACCGCGGCATTAAAAACGTAATTCATCGGATTTATACTCAATGTAAAATAATATAATACAAACGGAAGTACAAACATAAACACGCATATGAAATTAGTGTATATTTATGTATTCTCGATTGATTAACCGAGCTAACGTTTCCTCATCCGTCGTCTGGTCGTTATGAAATCACGGGTGTATTTTCACGACGACACATTACATGCACAGGTACTATAGAATCTAGAATGTAGTATACACACGATGAAGGTTGATGTATCCAGGTGCAGCGAAATTGTTTGTGATGTGTGTGATGTGCATAGCATAAAGTGAATTTCCTCTTCGTTATAGCCAGAGACACGCGTTAGATCCCCCAGCTCGTACTCAGGCTCAGGTACAAGTATAGTGCTGCATTACACAGTCTAACTCTCTGTCAGGGTCTATTTGTTGGACGTTTGCAGCGTATAACCAGTCAATAATGTACGAGTGGCTACATACATATTATATATATATATTCACATCTATACATACGTCGCCGCATCTTAGTTACATTACAGATTACTCACATGCTCTTTGTGCATCTCACTCTCTACATGCATCGAGTTCGTCAAATGCTCTTATCTTTGCTGTCTATATATTTCCAATATGATATTATATGTATCTGCGATTGCACTTTAACTATTAATATTTTTTTTACTCAGCTAGATATGCTCTCAAAGTTTTATTAATATAACAGTCAATTAAAATTCATTGAGAGTTCAATCGAGTTTTATTTTTATTGCTTATCAATTTTATTGATTTTTCATTGTAACTAGGAAGTGATGATATTTTTTATTTATTTTTTTTTATCTTAACAACACGTCTAATAGCAGAAGTCAATTATGAATTTCACGAGTTCATTAAAAATGTACTTTATAGTAAACTTTGGATTTTCGATTTGTATTGTAAAATAATTAATAAAAATTTATTAATTATTTATCGCTTAAAAATAATCAAATTTCTGAAGAATAAACTTTCTCATTTTTGTTAATATTTAATTGCAATTTTAATTAGTTTTCTAAGAATTTTTTCTCAAAAAAAAATTTGTAGTTTTCAGGTGTGCTAAAATCAGTACACTGAAAAAAAAATTAACTCAAATCAAGAGAAAAATTCTTGATCCAAGAAAATAATTTTAAAGAGTTTCATTGTCTTGAATCGAGATGAAAAATTCTTAAATTCAATAAAATTTACTCAAACCAAGAAAAATTTCTTAGTTTAAGAATTTTTCTACTTAAATCAAAAAGATGAAATTCTTCAAAATTATTTACTTGATTCAAGTAAACTTTTTTTTCTGTGTATCATTGAATTTTTTATAATTTTGTCTAGACGAAGGTTATTAAAAAAAAAAAATTATTAATTGTAAATTGAGAATTCATGAAGAAAAACGAAAGATTAAAAATTAAAATCCAAAGCTAAAAACCGTGGCCTAGCGATCCCTAAGTCAATTTAAATCGCAATCAACTAGACGTAAATTTACCATCTTTACGTTACGGTTCGTTATACTCTATCGATTATTGAATAATCAATATTCAACGTAATATTGCTTTTTAATTTGATTTTGAATAAAAAGGTGAGACTTTTTTTCAGGTAATACTCGCTAAGTAACATTGGCGCTCTACGAACGAGATTCACGTCACAAAGCCAATCGAGTTAAATCCGCTGTAGCTATAAAAAGACGTTCGGTTAGTTTAGTTATCGTAATTTAGCACATTTCCCCCGACATGGACGTTGGCTTTTACTCACATTCGCGGTTACTAAATTTTATCCGCTCCATACGCATATTTTGCTTTTCTGCACTAAAATTTACTCTGCTGTATAAATTTGCCTCTGTCTATTGTCGCTTTCATTTAAATTTGAATTTTTTTTTCTCAACTCACCCGATAATTGCTAGTAATAAAATGACTAATGAGTAATGACAATAACTAATGAGCAATGAGTCACCTTATGCCCACCACCAATTTCACAAGTACCATCGAGTTTATTATTGCGGAAAACACAATAAATTTATTATTTGCTTGCACATAAATATTATCTCTGGCAATTACTCGAGTACTCATTTATATTCTCTACGTAACAAATAATTGCTGCTTGTTATTTGTCGAGGTCATGATAAATTTGTGATAATGAAACAATTATTATTGATAATAATTGTGTACAGTGTACTCTGTACGTTTAATGAAAAAAAAAAAAGTTTAATTTTCAAACGTTTTATTTTTCTCATGAACAGAAATAAAATTTTTGAGTGTCGGTAAAAGATAAAAATAAAATGTGCATTTTTATTTAAAAATTAAATTTCAAATTTTTTAAAACATTCGATGATTTTTTGAATATATTTATAATAATTTTCCACAACATATGTGATAAATATTTTATTATTTACACCTTCTAAAATTAAACATACGGCTTAGTACAATTTTCACAGTCTCTAATTCAGTTAACACTTTATAAATAAATTTACCGAGTAATTTTGTCCATTGACTTTAAAAATTTCTCAGGTGATAAATTTTCAGCGAAATGATAAGTTGCTAAAAACTTTAATCAACAGAAAAAATAAAGATTTATTGAACGTAAAACAAAATAAAAGTAAACAAAATATATTAATGTGTACATAATATTTTGAATGTTTATCGATGTTGTTACTCTTGTTAAAAATTTTTTATTTTCCGTGGATAATAGTTTCTCATGTTATAATTTAATGTAGTAAATATATTTTTTCGTGATCATGAAAACTTGAGTACATTTTCGCAACACTCCATTATCTCTCGCCGCGGATAATAAAGACACTTTTATGTAGGTAATATTTTTCACGTCGAGATCATTTTATTTTGTTCTTTGCCTACTGATACTTTTATTTAAAATGTCTATGTCTATATCTAGAAAATAGTGTCGCCGCTGACTACTTTATTATTGCAACCTTTTTTTTGTAATGTCTACCGATAAAACGTGTAATAAAATAATTCTGATTTTTATTTATTACCACAGATTTATTTTACGAAAGCATAAAGATGAGAGGAAATAACAGCTAATTATCTGACGGTTATGAAAATGAAAAAAATATTACACACAATTTACCGTGCAAACATTAAACAAAGCATAAAAACTCTCTCGAGTTAAGCCGTGTACTTATTAATAATACTGATGCTGAATAATTTCTGAGAAAAAATTATATAAACACATCCAGAAACACTTTTAGCTCAGTCTAGAATTTTATTCGCTCATCTTCGCTAAAATACAATCGTAGACTCTTAAGTAAACAAATTATTTCAGAAATAAACTCTCGAATAATAGAATTTATTCAACGATGCCTGTTTAATTGTAAATACATCTTATTTTCTTTAAATTTCAAACTTTTTATTATTTTTAATTTTTTTTTGCAATTCTAAAAAAGTCCAAAAATTAAAAAATTAATTTTTTTTAACTTATCTGTACACTGGTATACAAATCATGTTGGTTTCTTGAACTAACAAGAGTATAAAAATAAAAAAAAGTTGCAGAGAGAAGGCAAAAAAAATTTTTCGATCGTAGAGCACTCTCTAATATTTCACATTATAAGTCATGCAAAAGAAATTTAAATTGTACGTATAATCTAGATCTCCGTAAATCGAAATTTTTCTCAGATAAGAAAGATAAAGATAGAGCACGACCTTATACGCAAATAATTACTCATCACGGTTTTTGAGCAACGTATACAATTATTCTTATCTGAATTGAAATGAATTTAACATTAATTCTAAATTTATCTCAATGATTGTAATATTAAATAAATCAAACACTCGTATCAAGTAAATTTCATTCAAAAAATTTGATGACAGATAAAATAAATTATTAAAAATAGATAAAAAAAAAAATATTTGAAAAAATTCAACAGTGAAATAAGTAGCTAATGATCCATGAATGCGCATTTTAAAACCCGTTGATTACTGAACCATGAGTGAGAATCAATGAGAATATACGGGAGTATATTTCACTGTGAAAACCGAACGTACAAACGTATAATATCCATACATATATCTTCTCTTTCATCCTCTTTTTCCCGGTTCGATTACTCTTGTCTGTTCTCGGTCCGCTTTTGTGCTAAGTCTAACGTGTTTTAATACGTGTTGGCAAAACATTCTTAATAATATAATATAATATCGTATGACCTCATCATAATCATAATTATAGTATCACACTTTTATGAAGACAATAAATATATTGTTAAGTATAACAATAAAAGAATCGGGAAAGAGGAAATATGAATTTATTTATCTCTCATCATCCAATTATAAATAAATAAAATGATAATGATAGGAATTAGTCGTCGGAACAGTCACAGCCGGCTGTGAGTAATTACCATAAATTAACGACTTAATGAATTAGAGTAAAGAAAGAGTCTTAGACAGTTGAGATAGCAATAAAATAATAAAGAGTTGAGTTAAATGTATAAGTATGAATGGTATTGCATAAATAGGAAAGATAACGATAATTGAGGGGAGAAAATAAGATGAGCCGTATAATAATGAGCTGACCTAAGCATTTTATGTCTAAGTGCTCGACTATATAATCTCGTAAATCCTGCTTGCTTAATCTTGAGCTGATTGCATAAATTGCCTGTTTCTACTGGCGAAATCGGGCGTTGTCTTACGGCCAATTCAATGATTATACTGTGCGCTCGAGCACAACACAACTAAACTCTGGACCTTAACTAGAGGGACGATCTATCTCCTGCAATCTACAATCTACAATATATATATATATATATTATCTATTTGTCATTCGTGTTGGTGTACATCGCACCAAACGGAATTTATAATCATTAAAATCTTCGTATCGATCCACGGCTTATGATGGTCAGATATAGGATACAGTATATACGATACATAATGTCACTGAATATTCAATCACTCGATATTATCCTATTTATTGGCTAATATACGATATATCGTGTTGGTTATTGCGCGATTTCAATGTAAGCCTCTCTGCGAAGGTTTACGCTCGTTGTGAGATTATTCGGATTTATGCGTAATAAATGTAGGTAGATTTTTGTAAAGTAGATTTTTGCTATGATGAGTTATTATAATTTTTAATGTTAAATTTTTTTTTTTTTTAATTAATATGAAAAAATTAAAAATTTACCAATCTTGAGCATAATATAAATTCTAATGATGATGACTGAGGATTATTATTCACGAGTAAGACACTTTAATAAGCATGACTTACGTTGTAGTAACTAAATTTTAATTCTTATTTTCAGTCGCTAGTTAAGGGGGAAGTCCATGTAAAATTTTCAAAAAATCGATTTTTTTTTTTTAAAAGAAAAAAAAATTACTTTTGTACTCTAGAAAGGTTCAATTAAGTTGTGTTAAAGTTTAAACACAATAAAATTATTTTATCACCTTTAAAAATATTTAAAAAAATTAAACGATTTTAAAGCTTTTACATAGACTTCCCCCTTTAAAGTAAATTCTGACGAATCGTGATAAGAATCAGTTGATTCATTTTTTAATTTCGGGCAGCTCGGGGCTGAAAAGCGGATAAGATATGAACTATGTTTTTAAATTAAAATTAATATCGGCCATTAATAGCCAGTTAGACCTCAGACTTCATTAATCACAAATAATGAGTTTTTAAAAGTGTGAGATTTTATTATCCCGATATTTTTTAAGTAAATTTCAAGATTATCATTTTTTAAATATGCATTTTTCCTTGAAATTTACAAGGAAAATAAATATTTATCTTTAATAACAATCAGTCATTTTAATTACGTACAATAAAAAAACACACTTGTAATAATATTTAATTGAAACGTAATTATTTCAGCAATTTATTATATACAATGTATTTAATTTAACCGACGAAGTAAAGTAATTATTTTGGGAGACTAAGCAGCAAATAATCATTAAAATTTCTCAAAGTCATTATGTTATTCATAATTCGAATTAGTGGTGATTAAATCTTGCATTACCGCTCAATTATCTTGTGGCTCTAGAGAGTTTAGTCGAAAGGTTAATTCTAATTACGACTAAGTAATTTTTGAACTAATTTCACTTAAAAATTTTCATACAAAAAATATAATTGACAAACCAAGTCGACGAATTACAATAAAGTGGTGTGCATTTGAAATGTTTAAACCCTCGACAAAATTTAAAAATCTTATTCAACGAAAATCAATCGGTGCTGTAGAATTAAACATGAAATATTGTATAGTAAAGGGATTTATGTCATTGACCATGACCAACGCAATTACAATTTATCCCTCGAGGGTTATTTATGTATTCGGAATAGTGACAAACCCTTCGTCAAAACGTTTTATTATGTTGACTATAACCAGACGGAGAAATATCGCCAAATGATGATGAAAAATGCCCGGAGCATTTGCATATTAATGAACGAACACTCGGAACATTATTTAACGTTTGTAAACACGGGTCTAACTTTTAGCTTAAAATCCCGGGCTTTCGTCCCTCAAAAATCATTTTAAACTCGTCTATTTTACATACATTAAATATAAACTCATTTACCTTTTACAACGATAAAAATAAGAGCAAGAATATTTACCCACGTGTTTTCTCTCATTATAAATTTAATCTACTCCAAAAATCAATGTACGCGTAGAGCTAAATATATATATGTGTGTTTAATAATTGTAACGTTATCTTATTGACATAACATCAACATAAATATGTAGATTGAGCTTAAAAAACGTTTAAATAAAATATAAGTTTATGAATATTTATAAACACAAATGTAAATAAAAAATAAAAAATAATTAATAGATTTAAAATTTCTCAAAGCTGTCAGAGCATGTTGCCGACACCTGACGACAATAAGTCAACTTCATTCTTTTTTTATCTTTAAATATAAATGTATTTAACACATTTACATGCAGTGTACAACAAAACACCCACGCCGGGTGTAAAATTGTATTGTATAACATTTTTTCTTAGACTATATGTAATGTTTCAAAGATTATACCAGAGTTTGTTAACACCCGGGAGATAAATTTTATCCATAAATAAATCAAGTTTAATTTCTTTTGGTCGGTTCTTCCGGTTTTAAATTTTATCAAGTTAATCCAATCTAAAAATATTTGTTTGATGGAAATGGAAACTGAGAAAAATAAGATGGAGAAAGAAAAGAAGGGGGAGAAAGCGACATCTACCATGAGGAAGAGAGAACGAAAGTTTGAGTTTAATGGACCCTTAAAAGAAGTTTGAGATAAAAATAAATAATAACATAAAGTTATTATAGGAAACATCATCTTCTTACTCGAGCAACAGCCACAGCCACACTATTAAACTATACCGTCGAATATTCTTTGACATTATCTTTATAATTTTAATCTACTGCTTGCAACTATTATGTTTTACTTTTAACTCTTTGCTCTTAACTCTTGCTAACAATGTTTCTCAAAGTTTAAGCACCAATTTTAGTTTAACTAAGTGCGATGAACTATTGGAAAGTTCACTCACTTTGTCTGGTGTCTAGTTTCCAATGAAAGCTATTTGTTATGTTCAAGGCCTTTAATTTTAAGTTTCGTGTCTAAGACTCAACTCTTGGTCGCAGGTCGAACAAAAGGTGCCGGAACCTTTACTGCCGCTCGATACTGCAAAATTATTGTTTTGATTATTTAAATTTAAGAGTTAACTTGTATTGATATTATCGTGACTTAAAATTGCGAAACAAAGTGACTGACATTTGGGTTGTGCAATGGAGGAAAAAATCAGACAACTGATCGGCAACCGACCGATTTACCAATGGAGAACCGAGAAATTTATTTCATAAATAAATTTTTGTTTTTATTTATTTTATTTATTTCAGTACCTCGGTAATATATAGGAGGAATAATATTAAACGGAGGCAAGATAAAAATTGTTGGAGCAAACCGTTGAGGACAAATTGCATTTGATTTTTTTACCCACAGTAGTTCTCTAATCAGTAAATCCCTCGAGTAAAAGAAGTGCATGATGAAAGAACGGAAAAACGTGGATTCTCCGATCTATAAGTTATATCTCTAATATAAAAAGTAACTTTGCTACAGCAATCGAGGAAAAAAGGCTCCTGAGGACGAGCTGCAACTCTACGTTTACTTTTTATAAGAAAAAAATTATTAGAAAAAAAAAATCTACGCTTTTTTAGTACTGAAATAATTACGTTTTAACTTTTGATCATCTAAGTGTTGGATTGAAAATTGATAGGTGGATTTATTTTTTATTTCGGAAGAATTTTTTTTTTTTTATTAAATTAATTTATATAGAATAAGAAATAGAGAATGCGTAATTTCTTTAGAAAATCTCGATGAATAATATTTGTAGAATAGATCAAAATAACAAAAGAACTAAAAAGGAATGTCATTGCTAGAAGAAACTAGATTGAGTCATGAGTTGAATCTTGAAATATGACTTTGCTACCGATTGTTGGATGACTTTTGCTTTTATGAGTCAAAAAGTTTATATTTCTCTTAAAAAATAATATTTTATTTTTTCTGACGCTCAAAAAACTTTTGATTTTAATTTTTATTAAAATTTATTCAGATTTTAGACTTTTATAGATTTTTAAAAATATTCGAAGGCAGTAAGCATAAACTTACCATGAATATTTGAAGAATAAAAGATTTTATACTTTTATGCATTCACTGAAAGTTAGTTAAGCTCTAAAAGACCAACTTTTCTCTTTTGCTTTTATTATTTTAAAAACGACTGTTGCAGCCATTTAGGACCAATAAATTACTGTTGAATGTCGCTATTTTTTTAGTCTGACTATTCTGTGTAACTTCAATACGCTTAAGTTCAAGAGAAATGATAAAAAATTTGATTGATTATAAATTTATTTTTAATTAATTAATTAAAAAACAAAAAAATAATTTCCGGGATTTAAATTGATATTCTGCATGATCTTATAAAATTAGCATACAACAAAAATAAAAAAGTTTGAAACGGATATTCAAAAGAAAGAAAGTATACCTGAAAGCTGACAAGTTTTATGATAAGATATCTACCGGAGGAAAAATTTGAAAACTCATTCAGCCCGAAGCTAAATGAAGATATTTCAGCCTCATTTCCATGCACCTTTTATGATTGCCTGAGGTAACATAAAGACCGTCTAGTTCAACAATATATAGTCTTACAGTAATATTAGTAGCAGTAGAAGTAGTTGAAGAAGAAGGAGTCTAGGTCTTGCCGCAGTCTCGAGGATAAAAAAAAAAGAACTCTTCTACTCGGAGTGTTTAGTTAACATGCCACAAAAAAGATTCGGCGGTTCTGAATCTCAAGTACTTAACTCGGATTTAGTATTAAGACTTTGGACATTATAGACATCAATCTAAACGACCTTTGCAGAAGCATAGAAGGTATAAAATGGCTTATATCCATGACATCGCATCGTGCCTTACCTTCTATTCACCAGAAAGTTACTGGAAAGTCGCCCATCGCTTATAGACAACCACATACTCGAATCCACTCCTCTCGGCTTTATATGGGCGCGAGAGGAGAATTTCAATCGATTAAACAATTTTTTAACTCTATTTTCTCTTTACTTCTCATTATTCTCTTTTTCCAATCTCTTAGCCATTGTTTTACTTTATTTTTCTTTCACTTAAATTATACGTTTCCAGCGAAATCTTCCAACAGTTTTACTGAAATAGATACATTTTTGTTCTTCCATGCAAATAAATCACGGCGATAAAAAAAATTCAACTCTTACTGTGTGTGGTAAAATTAAAAATTCTTAAGCCAGCAAATACTTAGCCACCCATGGAATATTTAAATCATATGTATGAATTTTATATATTTTCTCCATGATGTGTTGCGGAATTCCTGGAATTTAAGCAATTTTTCTATTCGACCTTATTTCGATTTTAAAAAACCTTTTTCACTCGACGAAACACAAAACGAATTCCGCAACAAAAAATCGCCTCCTCTGCTCTTACTACACCAAATAACCTATGTAACTAAGCGTAGAAAACGTAAATCGCAATTCAAGTACAGTACAGAGCTTCACAGCTCGAATACCAATAAAAAAATATAAACTAAAAAACAAAACGTAAAAAAAAAAACACTTACACACAAAATCACTCTTTTGTTCCGTTTTTATGAAAAAAATTCTACTGCTGCGCTATTCTACTGCGGTATGTACGCGAATATGAGTAATAATACCAAAATGTATAAAAGTCGAAAAGCGTACAGTACCTCATAAGTATTTTTAATCATAAAATTTAATCAGCGTTGTTAATAACAGACGGGTTTAATATTTCAAATCAAAATGAAATTTAAATAAACCGCTTTTTTGTTCCATGGAAATATGTTAGTCGGTTTTAACGATAATGTGTTTACAACCTCGATTTTCGAAGTGATATTTAATAGGGTTATGTTTTCACGATTTAAATCTAATATCGAGGAAGAATCCCGTCATTTGATCATGTCCTTTGAAAGATATCGTGTTTACTGTGATGTACTCAGTTGAACATTAATGAAAAGCTTTTTTGCAATGGTATTTATTTTGAATCAAGGGAAAATGAGCTTCGTTGGTCATTAAAAATTCACTTTGTGAAAATGGAGAGCATTGACGTTTTTTGCATTTGGAGTGGGATGTATGGGCGGATCTTTACCCAATTACTTTGACGTTTGAGACGAAAATCTAATCAGCTGTTAAGTTTGAAAACCTTAATCGAATGTTGAGATTAGTCTTTTGAGAAAAATAATTGGAATATTTTTTCAGTGAATAAAAATGTAGGAAATATGAATTTAAAAGTTTAACATTTATACATTTTTTTATGAACTAAAATTTAATTAGTAAAAAGGCCGTTTAGAAAAATTTTTTATCTCAAAAATAAAAAAAAAAACTGACAATTAAGGATATTTCCGACTTTAACTTCGAACTATTGAAAGAGTAAATTTATCAAAAAATCATTAGTTACTTTTTTTGTAGAACCTTCAATTTCCTATCATAATATTAATCATGCTAGCTGATAAGTTGTTCGTTACACAAGATATAAAATTCCGAAGTTGAAAAATATTTTTTCCATGTTATTAAAATGGAAAATAGCAAAATTTTTCAAAAATTGCGTCATAAAGAAAAATACAATGTTTAAATTTCTACGAAATCTACGATAAACATCAAATAAATCAAAGTTTTATAAATTGAACCTTGAGAATATTTATCTACAAACAACTTTAAAAAATATGTATTTGTAAATAAAAAATAACAGCTATTCAAAAAGAAATAGAAGACAAAACGGACATTAGGTTTTGGTACCGTTGTTGTTATAAAATAATAACAGTAAAAAATAACAATTTTTTTTACGGTATATTATATATCATATGTTCCAGCTGAAATGACAATAGATAAATTCAATGCTCAATGCAGGTAAGTATAAAGTGCAGAGCTAACAATTACATTAGTAGTGTTGTTTTTTGATCATACCACGATTACCGGCAGATGAAACTTCCACACACACACACACACAAATTTATATATCTTAACATCAACGTAAGTGTATGTTTGTATACGCTTTCAAAGCGAAGACTATGACATTTTCTTGGTTTTATAAAGGTACACGTGATCGCCGTACCGTCAAGGCAAACGAGTGATATTTTAAAAAACGTCCGAGCGACGACTCATGCACACGATAAAGGAAAACTTCATGCATGAACTCGAGGCTATAAGTGTCTGATAATACATTATTTATACTCTTATTCTATAATATATAATATTTAAGATACTGTACTAATATCAACTATAAATAAATTGATAACTATTATTGCGCGGTTTTTTTTACTATTTTTTTTTTTTTTTTTTTTTTTTTTTTTTTTTTTAACATAGCTCCAATATCCATTCAGTAGTATTTTAATCAACTCAACGCCGCTTTTATTCATGATAAAATTTTTACACGCTAATGAATCTCACTGATTGACGCTTCATTTTTGATTGTTTAATAAAAAATATATCTGTATTTTTTTTTATTGACCATTTAGGTGGTAAAGTTTATTAAATTTAAAAAATCCCCGATTAATATCAAGCTTCGATTAAATAAAAAGTGTTTTATATTTTATAAGTTGATTATAATCTGGTGGGTTCTAAAAAGTTTAGTATATAATTTATTGTTTTTAAAAAATGAATAGATTTTTTTGGATTTTACCTTTTGCCAGATAAAAAAGTGTTATGGATTTATTTTTATATTTAGATTTTATATTGTATAAAACTTATTCAGCTCATTCACACCAGCAGGATTACCGTGAATTTAAAATATAAAATATTTTTATCTCGAAACGCAGTATGGAATAAAAAAAAATATATATGTGAATTTTTTTATTGTTGAACTCGAAAATATGAATTTATTGAATATTATCGGAGATTAGATTCTCCGAAGCGCCGTATAATAGAAAATACTTAACATTTTGACGTTTGATATTCATACTAATATAATGTATAATATAAGTATGAGTATATAAACGGTTGGAGGTTATTGTTGAGCAGAGATTACGCATCACGAAATCGAACGTTTGAGTAAACTTTTATCTGATTGATATGAAATGAGACTTTGATCTCTGTTGATATCTATGTAAATGTTATGCGTAATATAGTAAATGGTACAAATTGGAAAAATATTATTTATAATAAAATATTTAAATAAATTAGTAATGTTAATTTTTTCCCAGCAAGTTTAAATTGTTATCTGTATTTAAATGTTGTGCAAACACATTGACGTCTGACTAGACGGGAATCCCGCCGAGAGAATGAGAAGTTTAATGAAATCATTTAAAACTGAATAAATGTATGGATTATATTATATATTATGTATTATATTCATATAAATATTAATAATAAATTATAAAAGACAGTTTTTAATCTTTTCAATTTATCATAACTCATTACTGAAATTGATTTTCGAATTGTAAAACAAAAAAAAGCGACATTTCGAGGTGATTTCCATTTCGTGATTATGCATAACATAACGATTAATGTTTTTTTTTCCGTGTAAAATTAATTTACAAAAAAAAAATATCAAAAAATTCATTAGTTTTTACATAAAACTATTTTACATTTGTAGTGATAGAAAAAGAAAAAAGTATTTTTCATCCCGGACATTTTTGCATTAATTTAAACTTCAATATTTAGTTTAATATTAAAAATATTTAATTAAACTTTATAACGATTACCGGTCCTATTTTCTCTTTATTGTTAATTTTAATCATTTATTTATTTATTTATTTATATTTTCCCAGCATGTTTTCAATCGCTATTTCGTAGTTATTTTATTTTATTTCACAAATACACGCGATGGTTTAAATATTTTTGAACGACAAAATTTTTGAGTAAACATTTCTCATTGAAAATGCGCTAAACTTTTATTTTTTTTTTTTGCTTTTAATTTACTCGAGTAAATAAATGATATTTTTTATCGGACCAAATACGTATTTGTTTTTACTCTCAAATTGGAAAAACAGTACATATGTAACACAAAAATACTCTATTAAAAATTTAAATATTAGAGTAAAAAATAATTTTTTTACTCAATTAAATATTTCAAAGAATGACTTTCACTTTCAATATGATTTTAAAATCTTTTCCATGGTCATAACCTTCAGTATATAATTTTAAAAATAAATACAAACGAAGTAATTACACTTTGGATCATAAAAAAAATAAATAATAAAACAAAGAATATAACTGATGTACAATTAAATAACTTTAGAAATAGAAACTAATTTTTTAATTGAAAACATCCGATAATTTTTTTTTTTTATTATTATGAAAAATCTTCAAATAATCAAATATTTAATCAAAATCATAACATATGTAAATTAACACCCGCTAAATTAAAAACCAAGAAATACCTGATGTCGATAATGAAATCCATGCTCCAATGCAACTTGTTGTGCAACAGCAGGACCACCGTAAATTTCAGCAATCCATTGATTGGAGTAAGCCCTAGTGCGGTTGTCAACAGTCACTAGCAACAATAAGCCCACACTTACTATCCATTTATTTAAATTACAAATATTACACATGATCGAACACTTTCACTGCTCAATGCTCGTAATCGAAACACTTGTTATTGATCACTGAGAATCCAGAGCCGCGGAAAAAAAAAAATAAATAAACAAACAATTATATTAAAAACAAAAAATATGTCTTATCCTCGACGAAAAGTCCCCGCTGCTCGTCATCCCGTCATCAGATAAAATAAAAATATTGCATCGAATTACGTATTTATATTTATATTTATTATATTATATGCATAAAACCTGATAGCAGTCGAGTGGCAACACGTGGCCACTTATACTTTCATATTACGATTGACGTAATGTTACCACGAGCTCGTCAATGGAACAACTGAAACGCCGCTCTTCGTTTAAGCTGTTAAGTAGTTGCTTGTATGGGTCACGCACACGTCGTGTCGCCAGTGGCGACTCTTCAGATAATATTCTATATATATTGTAATATACTCCTATCAACTTTAACTGCAACTGTCCACTTTTCAATAAAACTTATCGCAATGTTTATACTTCTTCAATTTAATTGTAATTGTATTTTAAAAATAAAAAATCTCGTAGAATTTTAGAGCGATGATCAAATTTGTGAATCCTTGGTTTGGGTCCACACGTGGTCAGCGAATGTTCAACACTAAATAAACCTAAGGTAATCTTTCTTTAGGTGCCTTGAAAACTCCGGCCCATTATACAAATTTCGACATGCCTGAAGACATTAAATAAACGTTTGGTTCTAGCTCTAGAAGGTACCTACACGTATACCTGCCGCTCGGGCTTAGAATTAGACTCTACTCCCGCATGCTTTCCCTCCATCGTAAATTTAGGACTCAGTATTCAAAATTCGAGTGTGCTCCGATCCAGATCCAATAACTGACCAGCGAAGTCGTAAACCATTAAATTAAACCATAAAGTGTGACGCTGCTCACAAATAGTACGAGGCTGATATTAATCAAAAGTTGCAGACCAGTAGCTGCACTTAAGCTACTCGTTACTCGCGAGCAATAAGACTGGAGCAAACTCAAGGTCCAGACTAGAAACTATTGAAGTACTCGACAGTTCTTCACATATATAATAAGACAGTAACTTTTTCTTTATTGTCTTCTGCTTGAGGGAAGATATCATTAAATGAGATGAAGGTATCGATGTCGATGTTAATTTTAACCCAAAGTCCTGGACCAGATCACGTTGACCGTTTATGGAGCATAAACTTGAGCGGAATTAATGGAAAATTCAAAGTCGAGTTGAATGTACAGTTAAATTTATTCTCTTTTTTCCCTTTTGGTTACACTCGCCCAATTTTCCGAGATCCCTTGTATTCGGTTGGCAAAAGGACTACGTCCCCTTGCTCTGGCAGATCCAGTCCCGCCGAGGGAGGGAACTGAGAAGGAAAGAAGGAGGATTTCCTGGGTATTGAAACATCTAGGAAAAAGGCATTTTACTATAGTAAGGTAGAGAATGTAGGGAGCGGTCTCAATTCCCTTTGGTTCGCTTGGGAAATAAAAACTCTTCTGAACTCCAAGACTCGACAATATTTTTTGATATTCACTTCAGTTGTAAGCTTCTTTATATTGTTGATATTATTGTTGTTATTATTATTTATATTATTGTAATAAAGAGTGTTGTTCTTGAATTTAATTGAAATTAAGTAAATTAGAATTAAATTTGGAGATTGTTAAAGTCATTATTGAGTCACGCGCGTGCAGAAAGAGCGAGTTGTTCGGCGTATTGCAATCGGTCATTTTTTATTACTTAATAATCATTGACCGCAAGTTTGACTTAGTGTCTTCAAAGCCGGTGGCGAACACTTGAAATTAATCCTCTTGACTCTTGGTACATGTGTATATAATATAATATGGGTGTTGTAAGAGCCGTTTGATCTCCTCACGGAATTATTATATTAGTTGTGGACCGCGTGTGATGGATACTTAATCTCCCTCGTACAGAGAAACTGAAAATTATGCCGCAAACATTATTTTATACATCTCGAGTCTGGCTAATTTTTCACGCGCCGACGTGACAATCGAGGAATGCTAGCTTTATTTATATTTTATAGACATTTTACATATTGACGTAGGGTTTTGTATTTTATGCGAGCGATTATTTACTTAAAAAAAAAATATTGAGAATTATTTGAACGTTTTATTTAGAGGTAAAAATTTTAGAAATTTTTTGTTGGAAAAATATTTTTTTTTTTTTTTTTTTTTTTTAAAAAACAAATTAGTGACGAATTTTTTTTTATGGTAGTTTATTTTTTTATAAAAATTTTTAATTAAAATATTGTAACTCTTATTTCTGACTCGTTAAAAGTCTAGAAGCAATTACAATTAAGAATTTTTTTGAAATAATGAAACTTTTAATAATAATCATCCAGTAAAAATTTAAACTAGATATTTTATTAAATAACATATTCCAAATAAATGTAAAATATTAATTTAAAACCACACAAATGAGTGAATTCAAACCATCAATTACTTTCACATTAAACCCTCCAATTATTTACAAACTAAGTTAATCATCAAAAAACTGAATAATTTCGACTTTTAAGGTCAGCAAGTAATTAATTCTCCAACAATGATAGGATCAAAAATATCAAGTTACTATTACGAATAAAATAAAACAAAATAAATGTAATAAATATAACAACCGGAGTCGTATTACTGTCGTTAATCCAAGCAATTAAATAATTGTACAGCGTACTGGGCTGAATCATGCAATACTATTATAAATTGTAGACAGTAGCTCGTCTAAATGTCAATTTTATTTTGGTTAACTGAATGATCGGCTCATATGAAACAAAATAAATTAATATCTGTGTATTATTTTGAAAATATGTTATCGTCTTTTTGATTAAATATTTGATTTTCTGTAGGTATAAATACAAGTACAAGTACAGAGAAGTTTCTGCATCAGTACAGGTAAAAGCTGAAAGGCCTTGGCGGTAAACTTGTTACCGGAAATGTCGACGAGGTCAGGGACGGACATATAAGTGTATAATGTAGTTTGTGTGTACTGAACTAAATTTAATAAAACATAATATAATATAATATATAATTTAATAAAACTGTAACTGCTGTACATTGGAGTTAATAACATTGGTATTGTTTTGATAAATTTGGTTATGGAAATAATTAGCGGTTGTTACTGCACAAGGGGCTCTATTTGGTCAAGCTGTGGATTGATTGGTCCATTTAATGGGATAACAATAAACTAAACTAAACTAAACTGGACTTGAGGGTAGAGTGTGAGTTAAAAGAGTAGAGAGATGAATAGAAGTCTAACGGGTTAGGTAGAATTTAATTCATGATAGATGATGGGATGATGCACGTTTAGTTTCTCCTCGTCTTTCTATTTCACTGGGCAATGTCACTTGTACAGCACAGCCCTAGCACTATCGCTGGTCAAATGACGTTTAGGTCAATACAACTTGATCAAAGTCTTAATTAAATCCTCTGTACTTAGGAGCGGTGTTTGTGCGGAGTCTGACTCTTGTACACTGCGGGATATTTAGTAACTCTCGTATGTTGTATATTGTATGTAGCAGGAGCCACACTCTACGCTCTTGTTTCCTATTCTCGGGTTTACCTCCACCAGATTAGATACAGAGTAAGGTTTACGTTTATTCAATATCGTGATTGCACTCAGCACAAGAACCGAGAAATTTTGATTAAGAAGATAAACATTTTGTAAACTCATTTGTCGTAATAACACGCTCCAATTAGTTCTCTGTTGGTTTTTGTAATGAGAATCAGAGATTTATTGTCTTGGTTGATTTATTTGTTATCTTTTGGAGTTTGGTAAGAATTTTTTACTTTGACAGGTTTAAAATTTGCTTTTTATTATTTATTTATGACCTATTACTTTACTTTTGGGCTTCAAGGACTAGTGGGCATTTTTACGCTCTCTTCATACAATAAATATTATTTTGTCTTGATAATTATTTCATTTAAAATATCATTGAAATAATTGATAAGTGGAATTATTTTGGACTTTAATTGTAAGTTATTAGTCAAAAAAAAATTACAAAGCTATATTTAAAAAGTAGTATGTAATTTTTTCTATGGAAGCTATTATTTCAATTGAAATTTAAATTTTTAACTAGCTATTGTTAATTTTTTACAATTGATGTAATTATTTTTTTTTTTTTAAGGAAAAAATTGTTTTCACAATCAGACAATTAACCTTTTAAAAATAACTTTATATTAAAATAATTTTCTTAAAAAAAAAATATTTCAAGTAATTCATCAACAAATTAAATAAAAGAAAGTTGTCATATAAAATAAAATTTAAAAATTAAAAAGTGATGACAATAACGTATAATTCAATTTCAACGGAAGTCATTACAATAATTTATTATTATTTATTAATTATTATTATTATTATTATTATTATTATTATTATTACGATTCTTTGAAATAATTCCTTATGACAGATCGTGCAGGGTATAGTAATGATTGCATCATGCGACGAAACTTGAGGAAGCCAGAGTAGAGTACAACTTGTGCGACAATGTCTATATTATTCTCCAGTGTATTATTCACATTGAAATAGGAATTGAAATTGCAAGAGCTAGCCGCAATACCAATGTACACATAATGGCAATAGACCGTCTATTCATAGAGAAAAACAAAGTGCCACTGAATAGTGTAGCTAGCTATTTTTTCGCGGGTTCTGCTCCACAAAAGCCCGCACGAAAACTCATACTTAGTGCGCTAAGCTTACGAACGAGTAGAGGGAGTGCCTCTGCATTACATGATGGAGACGCGTGGGCTATGACTCTCGTGCTGGGCCGGCGCAATTGTCTGCACGTGGCCACATACATCTACATCTATGCTTATTATTCTAACTAGTACTAATACTAATTGTTGTCGATGTTTAAATGTTAAACATTCGCTAATTGCTCTATCACGGGCTGACTTCCTTTTATATTCTGAAAACTGACAACAAGTATCCGGTATTAGACTTGGACTTTAGTATAAACTCCAAAGTAATGGTTTGACATTATTTAAATTCAAATTATTATTTCAAACTTTAACTTGTTGTTAACTTTAAATTACAGAGAACGCGGAAAAAGTAGCGAGCTATACTCGTGTTGCACTACAACCGATACCTCGTATAACGGTATTGAGATTTACTCTGAACTGCTGAGTAAACTCTGAGTGTACAAAGTCTATCACTTGGAATTTTTTTAAAATATTTATTTTATTTATTCAACGGAGAATAATTGACTAATAATATTTGTATGCTTGAAAAAATTTACGAAATACTTCACAAACTTTTTTGTCATTTTTTTTTTTACGTATTTAATTTATTTTTAAAAATAAACAATCGCCAGTTTGTTTCCAATTTGTATTATTTATCTTTGATAATTTTTCAATTAAAAAAAAAACATTTTTTTTCATTTATAAAAAATCACACAATTGATTCATATTGTATATTTAATTTTTTTTTTTACAAAAATTTTTCAGGTTTTTATCAATGTATTTTATTTATCGTACTCATTTTTATAATCGTGTATAAAATTCAAAAAATTAGGATTCGTAGACAAATTAAAAAAGAACAACTACCTGCCTAATAAAATTCCTCCTACAATTAAAAAAAATTCACGCTTACTATCAATCTCCCAAAAATTGGCAATGAAAACTAAAAAGATTCTCGCAGTAAGTATCACTCCAAAAAATGATTGTACAAGACTAGCATTCCCAGACGGTCACGTGACGAGAAAGATTGTACTACAAAGAACTACCGTTCTTAGCAATAAACAAAATAATTAATACCAATATCAATAACTACCTCCTTAAAACAAAACATAAACTTAAATTGTAACCCCACCAAAATCTGCGAATGTCCACGCGTCGTTTAAAAATGCGAATACGAATGGGATGTAAAAAATGAAATTCCTCAGAGCAGGGATCTTGCACCGTATACTGTAAACCGTGTACCGTATATCGGGGATATCTTGTGGTGTTATGTCACCGGCACGCGATAACTTTTTATCGTTCCGAGTAAAGTGACACACTGAGAGAAGGAGTACGCGAACTCACCCCTACGACAGAGCACGAATGACTGACGGGCCGGACCACCCCATCGGACATTTCATCTCCCTCTACCTCGCGACGGCGCCGCTGCCGATGCTACTACTACAACTACTTCTGCTTATACTACTTGGTACCCGATCCAACACACCCAACCGAGCTCTACTCCACACTTCTCCACAAATTCCCTCTCTCTTTATCGCAGCAATAATTCCCCTCGCGACTTTGCTGTACAGTAGAAATATCTACTGCACGAAAGTGTGTGTGTGTGTGTGTGTATGCTTCTCTCCTTTCTTAATGTCTCTCCGTACCGTTCAATTCCTCACTCTTACTCTTACTCTTCTCTTGCATCGGTGTACACTCATATGGATAGCACACATGTATTATTATATTGTGGATGTACAAGCAACCCGTCTACCGATACAATACCAATACAGTGTAGTGTTTGCCACCCGCACATGATATTCCATTCCATTCCATTCGAATCCGCGGCCCAGCTTCTACTTCTACCTCTCATCTGCTCTACTCAGTCGCTCTCTCGTCGAGTGTAAGTGGATGTAGCATATAGCATGTAGCACGTATAGCAGAAAGCCTTCATTTCACGTGTGTTATGTCGTTGCATGGCATGGCATGGTGTGGAACGGTAAGGTATAACCGGATAGAGAAAAACCCAGAGAGGCAAAGAAGTGAGGGGAGTGACTGTTAAATGTGTGGAGGTGCAAGAGAAAGGTTCTGGGATTCCAGTACATTTTTACGGGGATATTTGTATGTGTATGAATGTGAATCATTTTTATTTTGTCATCGGTCTCTTTCTAGTTTACTGTGGATTCATTCTTGTTTTTTCTCCACCGGTATTCCTCTTCCATGGTATTTTTTATCCGGATCTCGCTCTGGCACACGGGGTTTACTGGTACTCCCATCACTTATTAAAGCCATGACCAGCGACCGCTTCTACAAACTACAACCGGCTTTACTCTTTACTTACTCTTTATGCTCGCTCTTTTTTCTCTCTCTTTCGGTGAGAACGCTTTTTTGTTTTGTTCTGCTTGGAGTGCGGAGGTGTAGGCGCGACTCCGAAACGAGTGGAGAGAAGAAAAATTACGCGAAAGGCTAAAGGTCGGTAAAATTTTTCCGATTGGATTAGAGTTGTCAATATAAAAAAATGTGGTTTTGTTTGATGATAGAATCTGACTGATTGAAAAAATAAGGATGAAAAATTGAAATATTCCGAAGGTCATGGCCCAAAGGATGGAAAATAATTGAATTTAAACTATAAACCAAGATTTGAGGTATATATAGTAGATATTTTATTCCTTCTGATCGAATGCACAATGAAAAATATGAAGCTTCATTTTTTATTGTAAGAAATTTTAGGAGTCCGCCTTTGAAGCTGGAAATTCTTTTTCATCTTTAAATAATGACAAAGAAAATGTAACAAAATTTTAGCCACCCTTCAGACCAATGGAACCCTTACGACCATTCTCAAGTCAAAAATTAACAAAAAAATTCATAAAGAATGCTCAAAAGCTTTCTTTGAAGTTGACATTTTTTTACACAACCACCCAACATGTTGACAAAAATTCACAGACGCCTACGAGCCCGAGAATTACTTTAATGGTCATCTTTAATAATAAAAATTTACAGAAAAAAAAATCTTTTTATGATTTTTTATGAATTTTTGACCTCAGAGCGGGTGATCTGAAGAGTGGTCTAATTTTTTGGCGTTTTCATGTCACTATTTAAGTAGGGAGAAAAATTTTCAGCTTCAGAGGCATCAATTTTTTCTCAAATTCGCTGATGAAAATCATTCGGAACTTCAAGTACATCACAAAAGAGCAATTGACCATGTATACGTCTCTTCTTTTATTAGATAAATATTAAAATGAATAAATATAAAATTAGGGATATATGTATTTTCTAAAAGTAAACTCTTATCCCAAAAGTAAAAAGATAAACCCAGGGGATAACCGTAACACGAAACTATACATGATATGTATGAAATTCCAGTAGATAGACAGACTATACCTGAGTATCTGGCTGTCTATTTGCCTCTACGGAGTTTGAATATGAAGGTATTCCGTGTACGTATGTTGTAGGTATTATGTATGCACACATATATATCGATAGTACGTGCTCCGAAGGGTTTGGTAACTATCGAGATCGAGGGTATCTTTATTGCCGAGCATTGACGTGGCCTGCTCGTTATAAGTTCCATAAAAATTATTATTTTTGTTGTCCAGCAAAGTATGCGGGACTTAAACTTTTGAGCGAGAGTTGCCTCCGGTTTATTGGTTTTTTCTCCGAGAAACAAATAGGTAGAAGTAATAGTTTGGGTGTCGAAGCAGATATAGCAGGGTAAATGTTATTTACGAAGTAGGAAATTGAAAAAGTTTGTTTTAAAAAAAATTAGCAATTAATTTTTGATATTTGAAATAGATATTGTTGCCATGGACTTGAGAATAAGGTAAAAAGGAAAAACTTTTTTAAAATAAGTCAAAGTAGATTGCATGGATCGGTACGAATGGTATTGAGCAGGATAATAATTTTTTATGGGTAATTGGAATTGAAATTTGTCGAGATAAAACGGCGTTGCTAATGCGGAAATTGTTTTTTTAGGTTTATATAGATCGGTATAATGTCAAGTACGGTATGGATTTATTGTTTTAAGCTTGAAATGTAGCATCGATTATCTAGTAGCTTTAACTGTCTAGCCGTTTCTCGTTTCTTTACTTTTCTCTCGGTATTTTATCGATAACCCAAGGAGTGCGCAATATCCAAGAAATGGAACTGAGTCGTCGCATCCGTGATAATTCTTTTACTCTTTAAATCGATAAAAAATGTCAAGTATCATAAATATATATTTCGATGACTTATGTTCCTATCGGACTAAATATTATCAATTTTCAATTTGATGACGCATTTATTATTATAATTCAATACACGATCGAGAGACTAGAAATAGATATAGTACATAAGAGGCTCACTCTAATACTCTGCTTTTTTCAAAAACAAGAAAAATGCTGATATAAGTTTGTTCATTTTTTTTGCCTTGCTTTTTCAACCAGCCGAATAAATATTTAATGTCAATACGACGTAGGCGTATCACGAAATTAGTTCTCTAGAGGTAGAAATTAAATTTTTCTGGAGATAAATTTAAAAGCCAAATTTATCTCTTATAATGTTATTGAATACTTTTGATTATTTTTATCTTGAGGAATCCAAATCGTTTAATTTATTACTTTGGTTCTAGAGTTTAATGTCGATCTCTTTGAGTAAAATATATGCGACGAAAAATAAGTGTTTTACTTACTCGTTAATTTTTTCGAAAGACTTTCCAAAATCATCAAATACTTGACAATATTTTCTGAAACAAAAAAAAAAAGAATTCGTTAAAGAAAAGATCAAAATCTTGATATTAAATACTGTTAAGTATTGTTCAGTTTTAAGTTTCTAAAATTTGATAAAAGAATTGACTTGATTCGAAACAAAAAATTTTTTTTTATTAGACTAAATTTTATCTGATTTAAAAATTTTTCTGTTTATTTATTTATTTAAAATCAAGCTAACTTTTTTATTAGTGTAAAGCATAACTCTGCTATGATAAATGTCATCACAAAAAATGGATAAAATAACAATAACAATTCATTTAATAATTTTAGCGAGTACTTGAATGTATTAAATTCTAAATCTTTGATTATTTTTTTACAGTTTAAAAGATACACCTATAAGTAATTGATAATTAAATGCACAAAAAAGAAAAATGTTCTTGAATTGAGTAGAAAATTTCTTGAACTAATAAATTTTTCTTGATTTAAGGAAATTTTACTTAATTCAAGAATTTTTTGTCTTGATTCAAGACAATTACCTTCATCAAAATTATTTTCTTGGTTCAAGAATTTTTCTCTCGAATCACGTTAATTTTTTTTCAGCGTGCAGATTCACTTAAGCTCGAAAAAAAAATGAATGGAGTTAATAATTTAAAAAGGAAAAATTAACAGCGACATTACCAAGTAATTGTGAATATTATATCCGTGATAATTGGAGAAGAATTGAGCCGTTAAAAAAGCCATCGTATGACAGAGTTCGTTAGAGTAAAATGAAATTCCCAGTTGTCGTCAATTTGGAGGCTTCCCTTAGGGAGTAATACATAAAATATATGTATAAAGCGGTATATATCTATATATATATATAAATACAGAGTTTCTGGTGCTTGCTGAGTTGAGTAAAATCCGGGATTAGTCGACCCGTACACCTAGTAGCAGCGTTTTCAACCTCCCTGTTACCATCCTCCGAGTAGAGACTTGGCATAAATTCATAAATCAGCTTTATGAAATATACGAATATACGAATACGAATTGTAAATATACCTCGTGCCACCACGTCATCCGTTTATCTTATAGCTATAAGGTATAAGGTGTAAAAAATTTTCTCTACTTTATTTTTATTTTCATTATATCGATAGTTATATGTAGTTGTATAGATACATTTTATATATATTTATCCACATGAAAACATAATGTCAATGTATAAAAGAAATTTCATTCCTATTCCATTCAACTCGATAGATGTCTTTCATGAATCTCGACGTTTATATTTATAAACAGATATATACCAATACCGGGTATACTTTTTATGAAATGTTTGTCAGCGCTCATATATTTTACATATCACAATTACATAAATTTTATCTCTATGCACGATGTATGATTTTTCATAGATGATACATTCCTGTCTATTCTGTGCGCCAGTAAATTTTCCCAGGAAAAACACACATACGTTTCAAAATTCTTACATTGAAAAAAAAAAAAAAAAAAAAAAAAAAAAAAAAAAAAAAAAAAAAAAGTCTTGAATCAAGAGAAAAATTATTGAATTATGATGAAAAATTTTTGAATCATTATTTCATAATTTAGAAATTTTTCTACATGATTCAAGTCAATAAAACTCTTCAGAATTATTTTTTTAGTTAAAGTTAATTTTTTTACTAGTACATAGAAAAATTTGTATTCTAGTATTTACAAAAATTGAATGCTATGACTGAAAATTATAGATATGTAAAATTGACGGGAATCGATCACAAAATCAAATTGGGCGTGTTTGCAAAAGTCTTGCTGAGGAGGTGATTCGCCGAGAATTCGAACAATGACAAATTGTAAGGTCACGTATTCGAGGAATCCGGATCCCGAGTCTCATCTCGTCGCATTTAACATGGTGCAGTTGGACCCGATTCTTGATTGCCTTAACGAATTTAATTTAAAGGTTTGAGGAAGCCTAGCTCTCATGTCATATACAAGAATTCATCAATATTGTCTCTGAAGTTTTTGGCTATCACAAATAAATTTAAAAATTGAAAATATCTACGATTGTCTGAAAAACTTATCGATCTTGTTATATTTGAAAATTCATAAGATATTATTTCGCAAGTCTTGGGCTATCACAAATAACCCATAAAATCGAAAATGTATATGATTATCGACGAAACTAATAGAAATTCGAAATATCTTCGGATTGCTAGATCGAACTATTCACGGGACATGGGAGAATTCGGCATCCAGTGAATATCCAAGCCGCCGCTGACGAGAAATGTTGGATGACGATGAAATCATCGAGCTAAATTTCCCTCACCACTTAAATCACACAGCAACCCCTCGAGAGACAGAGTGATCCAAACCGAGGGCTGACGTTAACAAACGCGGTTCTGATATGCCGTTGCGGTCATACCGTCAACGTTCGATGACAAATGCAGATACTTGCTTTTTGAGTATGATTAACGTTCCCTTATCATGAATGATTGCTCATAATGATAACGATGATGATAATTTACACTTTACACAAATTCATTAAGCATCATTTATTTATGTTGTTGAATCAAATTTCTCTTCGATTTAAATGCAAATTTCAGTCTGTAAAATATATTTTTATGTATCAATATTCATGACTACTTTTTTTGTGTTTTTAAAAGTTTGTCACTTGTCTGGTGCATTTATAAAATTTCAAACCATGTATTCATTCTAAAAATATTGAAACACATTTTATCTACTGGTTTTTCTGTGTTGAAACATTTTTTTCGTTATTACATTTGCACGCACTCTGAATTTGTAATAGTTTTCATTCGATGTTTCTGAGAAATATTTTCCATGTACAGCAAAATTCAAAATTACATTTCATTCTAGTTCATGTAAAAAATTAAATTGAATCAATTAAATAATTTCTCATCAAAATTGAATTGATCTAAAACAAAAAATTGAAGTGTCAAGTCACATAGGATTATTGGAACAACATATCCATTGAAATAATTTTTATCTACTGAGTTTTTCCCTGTTGGATTCATACTTTCTCCGTTATTGCATTGGTACGTTCCAAGAATTTGTAATCATATGTATTTCGCAGTTATCCTCAGAGAAATATTTTCAGTAAACACCGAAAAACCTGTTAACCCAAAAATTTCTTAAATAAAATTTTTCCAGCAAACTTTCAAAAGTTTATTCAATAACTCAATGTAATAAAAGTAAAAAATATTATTCTCCACCCTCGAAATTGAAAACTAAATCACTTTTCACCGAAATTATACGGTTGTTAAATTTATATTGTTCTCAATGAGTTCTCATGGCTCCTAGCTAGATTTCTGTACTCTTATCGAGAACTTGTTGTATAGATAAACAAAAAGTAAGAGAGGCCGCCTATAAAAGCAGATTAACTTCATCACGTGATTTTATAAACTTTCAACTTAAATATTCAATAATTTTTTTTTCTGTACAACTTTTTTTTTTTTTTTTTTTTTTTTTTTTTTTTCAATCAAAAATACAAGGATGCAATATTTTTTGATTTTACAATTCGCCGGTAGGAGTAAACCATTTATTTGCGACCACAGAGTTATCATTCATATCGGTTTGTCTTTTTTTGAAATCTCTAGTTTCGCAACAGTATCCTCAATCTCCCGCAAGCAGAGTACGTATATATTTACGAGCAAGGAGCAAGGTAAAGAGTTTTTCTATCGCGTTTATTCCGGGGAATTGCTTAAAGGACCACCCGCAGCCGGCGAGGATGCCAAATAATCCTAAACTCTTCGGTAACTAACGAGATGAGGTAGGTGAAATACGTAAAGTTTTTGGGTACATCGAGTCGCTTATGTGCGAAAAGACTCTCAACGAGCAACGATAGCTACGAGGATCAGCTCAAGTGTGCGAGCCCCTAAAACCCAAAGAGAAACAAGAAGAAGAAGAAGAAGATCAGAGATAGAAAAGAGCAACGCTAAAAAATATAATAAAATAAAAAGCATGATGGAAAATAAAAAGAGGAGTTGTATAAAGGTCCAACTGGACTTGGTGCCGTGCCAAATGTCTATGTATATGGCGAGAGATGGTTCTAAGTATTTACCGTCTCCGTATTTCGTTTCGACTGCTACGCTGCCATCCTCCTCTGCTCTCCTCCCCGATAGAACAACCCACCAGAGAAGATAGAAAACACCGTGTGACGCTAAAAGCCATGCCCTTTTTTACAGAAATAAAAATTTTCAAATCAAAGAGAATGTCAAATACTAAATTCTAAAAGATGTGTCGGAAGCTTTTTGCTCCTTTTAGATTTCTCCTTTCATCTTTTTGTCAATTAATACTAAACATTTTTCATCTTAGATAAATGAATTGACAATATATTACTTTTAGATTAAATATTTATTGATTACACTCTTAATATATTTTTTCGAAGAAACTGACCAGATTTGTTAAAAGTCTTTCGACAGAAACAAATATTTATTACAAATAAATAAATCAATCAGTATTTTGAAGGATTTTTTTAAGTGTTTTAAATTTTTAAGGATAAAAAAATGATTTTTAACTAAGAGAAAAAAATCTTGAACCAAAAACATAATTTTTAATAATTTAATCATCTTGAATAAAAATTTATTTGAGTCAAAACCTAATTTTTAATTAAAGATTTTTTTTTTGGTTCCATACTTTTTCTCGGTATTCAAATTAATTTTTTTAATACCATTGTACAAAATATAAATTCAGAAGCATTGCTGGAAATAATTAATCATGAGTATCAGTCGATTTAATTAATGCGACCGGATGAATATACATAACAATTTCATTTCTCGATAGTGATCTTTATGTTTCTTTGGGAGGGTTCTCTGTATTCGCAAGGGAGCTACACGTATTCCCCGAAATATTGGCATGTACTAGTGGCAGTGCGGAGGAAACGGGCAAATGGATTCGATACACCGTACACGGGGGAGATACGCACACATGAGCATGAGTTATTTAATATAAAATAGTACCTAGATGCTGTAAGTTGTATGTCGAGTGTTTATGTGTGTATCGAATACATAGAGCATAGATAGATGTAATGTGTTGAAGAGTAGGCGAGAGAATGTACGCGACCCGCGACGACTCTCACGAGACTCATATATCGTATCATTTTGCTCCCGAGGGCATTTGTCGTCGAGTACTCTACGTGTATATGTGCATTATGACCCCGGAACAATGTTACCCAAGACAAAGTTCCTATCCTCACACTAACATATGCAGGACTTGATCTCCGAGTGGTACATCGGAAACAAATTCTCGTAGTATATACATCCAAACAATAGTTTTCATTTAAAATGCACGGGCTTTTTTTACCTCCTTTTTTTTCCCTAATGCTTGGAATTATAAATTGAGGGAGACCGGAATCTTTCTCGACGATTAATTATGTTTGGGGAATTTCGACCACTGGATACAAATTGGTTTAATGTACTTTAATTGAATTCATGGTTATTTTAAAAGTATTTTAATAGAACAAATTTTTTTTTAATCTTAAGATTGTGAAAATTTGTTGACAACAGAGTTTGAAATAATGCTTGAGCTTTTATGGTTAAATTTGTTATCATTGGAAAAGCCTTGACCTGGAGTTGTGCCTTTTCATGGTTTCATATCATTCTCACCAATAGTCAATTTATGATGATTATTTACACAGTAAAAAATTTTTCGTAATTGAGTAGAGTGTTAAAATTTGTGTGTACAACATTACACTCTAATGTGTAGAATTTAACATTCTCATGTGTTGATTTAATGATTTAACACACTAGAATGTTAAATTCTACATACTAGAGTGTAATATTCTACACACAAATTTTAACACTCTACACAATGACAAAAATTTTTTATTGTGTAGGCTGCATTCGAAAATGCCCTATCTCTAGGTACATAATTAATAAGAAATAAACTATTTGCATCTTGTGAACTATTAACATTTTTAAAGATATAAGCTCATCCCAATGTTACACTAATCAAGGCCTTTAATTTAAGTACCCACATCATTTTTTCATATATTTATATATATTGTATATATGTATATATGAAAAATATATCAAAATGCATGTGGGTACTCAAACGAAAGCTCTTGATGAGTGTAACATCGAGGTGAGCTCATATCTTTAAAAACATCAATAGTTAAGAAAGTACAGTGCAATTTAACAAAAGTCATTATTTAATTGAGCAAAATTTTATTTATTTATAGTTCACAAGTCACGACAGTCACATAGTGACTGCAAGGTTGCTAGTTATACATTAAATTGAATATTTTATTGAAAAAATAATGCTTTATCTGATTAAATTTTTCAATGGATAAAATTTCTGTTAATTGAATTAATATTTTTAATGAAATACTATCTGACTCAAATTTTTAACAAAAAAAAAGCATTTGAAAAGATATTGCCATATATTTTGAAACTTGACAATTTTTTTTCTTATCTCGTCTAATAAACTTATTTTCTGTAGTGTTTTAAAAAAAAAATAAATTAAAAAAAAAACACTTGGTAAAAAGGGAAAACAGACACTTACTCTGAATACAGATGACGTGATAAGAGTTTATTATCAAGAAAAACAGTCACAAGAAAAATGTCGGAGCATCTGAGACCGAACAATATAATTTTTTGTCGAGTTAGTCATTTTGTTGTATTTGACTCTTAGTAAAGTTGATATCAACTCTCTTGGTTATTTATACGTACTTGTTACGAACTCTTTGAACTTTGCTCGAAAGTGCGTTTGCTCTTAAACTTTTCTTTTATCTTGACGTGGAGCGCAGTTGTATACGCAACTCAATAGTCCTTAAAAGTCGCCGCATCGGTTAAGCAAACACTAAAAACGTCAATCCTCAATTTCCTACAGTATGGTTACTGATGAAAGTTCGAAGTATTTTTTTTCATCCCAACCCGAAATGTCAAGGAACAGCTGAGAGCTGAGATTAATTTTTTAAAAACAAAGTTAAGTGAGAATTTATAAAAGTAATTGCTGTGCTGTTAAGAGTATTTCCTGACTGGTGACTGAGCAATTTTGGTAATGGAACACTACAGAATTCAGCTTCGTTCGCCGCACAAAAGCTCTAGTGGGTTTCTAGGGCAACCTGTGTTTCATCTAGTCCGCTGTAGTACTACAACAGTTTTCTCTTTTACTCTACTCCTTTCTATTCTATTCATCAGCTGCTACTATGTACATCTACCTCTATAGATCTTTCAAAACCAATGAAGTCTACCAGAACTTGATTGCAAATGAAATCCTGCTAGAGCGGCATTGGTATAAGCTCTGAGCTACTATTATTAATTTGACAGCTGAAATTACTCTGGATTGTGAATGATATTCAGTTTAAAATTTATTAATTAATAAAAAGAAAAATTTCAATACATAGTTCGATGTCAATCATTATTTTTTGAAAATTTTTGGAGAAAAACAGAATAATTTTGCGAATTATATTATCAGCATGTGGATTTGAAATTTCGATGCATATTTAGCGAATCGAAACAGGCTAATTTGAAACTAATGCTAATTAGTCGGTGGAAGCTAATCCGTTTCTTCACCAGGGAAGGAAGTGAGTTGTTTATGTCTGTGGCACAGCTATCTAATTTCATTTCAATCCTCTTAAACCGCGGATAAATAACTGACATACCTGTCGAACAGTAAGAGATGTATATCTTGATTAATGGCTTATTAGAAAATTGAGACGATAAAGATTATTTTTCTGTCATGCTTTACCAATCTTTTAACGGCTCAAAGTAAAAAACTAAATTGACGCAATGAGATAATTAAAAATGGCCGTAAAATTTTTCTGATATACTCATATTAGGTCTTATATAGTCATAAGTATCCATTTATCATTTATTTATTAAAAATGGTGATGAAAATATTCAAAATAGAGCGTTTAATCGCTGAATCGTTAATTTTTTACGAAAAAAAATTATATATGAATTGAATTTTTATCGTAAATTTGATAGTCATATCTCGACAAAAGTAAAAGTATAAATTTAACAGATTTTTTTGTAATTTTGACAGAATTTTTTTTTTTTTTTTTTTTAAACAAAACATTATTTAATGTACACATTTAAAAAAAAAAAAGTAAAAAATAATTTATTTATTTTCTATCTAGCCCAATATGACCATATCAGAAAATTCTTTCACAGATATCCTGTGATCCAGATAGATCTAAACCTTGGAGTAGACTAATATCAAGAGTTCCTCGACAAATACTAGGACATATTTCGAGTAAAGTGATTGGATACAAAGACCAATTGAAGAGTGGTGTTGAAACGTGTAAGCCGATGATGAGAGGCAAAATGTTTGTGAAACCAAGAGCTTATAGTTGACGTAGGTGTAAGCTCGGTTAGGTGTGTGGGGTAAATTCACCGATGTGATAATCTGGTCCACTAAAACCCATACTGGCCTCGTTCCCCTTTCCTCAATTCAAGCAGTAGCAGCACATCACATCGCCCGGTTGGTTTTGTGTGTAAGTATTAAAGGACAGAGTAGAGATTGGAGTATGCAAATGCAGGGCATGAAGCGCCACTGAAGCGAGGGTCGTGTGTGCTTATTGAATACCCCATTGACCTCGAAATCTCTCGACAGGGGAAACTGCCAGTGCCAATCGTGAGAGCTAATTGCATCGGCTATTACCCTTCCAAGAGCTGCCGTAAGTAATACACACATATGTACCCTTTTTTAAAGCCCCGAGGTCTATTATTTCGGTTTTGACGCTAAAGACCCATCCCAAACTTTAAACAACTCATACAAAGCAGCTAATTCAATTCATGGCGCCGAGGGGCCTATTAAGCCCCGATTTCAATTGGAATTAAATCACCACCAACACCAGTCATCACAATACAGTACAAGAAGATTTAATGCTAATATTCTAACAAAACAACTACAAGTCCAAGTGAAGGATAAAGACGATTATTTAAGGACAAATAATCATGTCCAGAACTAAAACCAAGCGTTGTTACTTCCACTTCACTGCGTGAAGATGATACAGCTCTTCCAGAGTCGTTAAACCGGCTATGGCTATCAGATCTACCGAGTTTAGGGGCTAGAGGTTACAGGATTTAACTCATATCATCTTGCCTCTATAAAATAGGAGTATCAGGGTTGGTATGAGTGAACATAACGACTAGCAGTGTAAGTAACCATCCGACTTGTCTAGTTTATAAGGTATAACCCTCTGATTTCGGTCCATTCCGGGTCAATAAATAATTTGATTAATATCAGCGAACATATCGGCGGCCTTCAAACTCTCGAGCAGTCCACTATCATACAGCTTAGTAAGAGTAAGACTCTGCTGTAATTTACGACACCACGATGATTAAGTCTTAGATCTTTGACGAGTGGATCATTTCTGATTTACGACCGGAAAAGTTTCAGGTTCTGCCCTCATATATCGAATAAATATTGTTTTTTTTTTTTTTTTTTTTTTTTTTTTTTTTTTTTTTTTTTGGCGCCAGCTGTCTATCAGCTTTCCTATACAGATCATAAATTGCTAAAGCTCATGTTTCGAAAATCAGAGTTATGAATTATGGACACATTTATAACGTGCGTGACTTTACGTAACTGAAGTAATCAATATTGTTGCTAAATAAATATCGGATTCATTTATTTTGTTTGTTAAATATAAACATCATTCACTTGAATGCACGTTTTGATCTAGAGGCTTCAACCAACAGTAAAATAATTAACTTCGGCGTTTCAAGTGTCATTTGCTGTTTTAATTGTTTAGAGGATTTAACAGTATTTTTTTTAGTTATTTTTCTCAGTTATTATTAATATTGCTAATAAAAAATAACAAGAAATTATTGATGATAAATTAATGAGGTAAAGTTGCGAGTGTAATGAATCCTTGAGAATTTTATACTCACAACTTTGCAGATTAATGCTTTTTAATTATCATAAATTCATCGTGGATGCAAATCTGAGACAGATAATTTTAAATTGCAAGAGTTGAAAGCAGTGATATTTTTTATAGCACTCATAGCATTAAACTGATGTGCCGAAGTCGTATGTGATGTAAATGGGAAGATTCTCTGAGATTTAAGGGATGAATAAATATGAATTATCAATACACGATTGAGTCGAGATAATAGTTTGTATATGAATGGAATCTTTTGAGAGAATTTAATTGCGTAGAAGCTCATAGGTTAATTACCCCGAGACGAATTACTGCAGCGGACGGAAAGACTGATTGGATTGTCGATCGGGTTTGACATTAAGTGGTTGAGCTCAATAGTGCGAAGACGTTTCCCATTGTTCAATGAGCACTGAAATCGATCGCTCACTTGATGAAACTGTGCTGTATTACATTGCTTCTAATCTAAATGAAACTATCTGATGTTATTCTCTGTTCTCTGTCGTGTATTACGATAATTAGAAGAGCCAATTGGATTGTTATTTAACTGTATAACAAAACGATCAAGCTTTGTACTAATTTGATATATGTTAAAATTTATACGACCAATAACTCGGAATTAAATCAGTTATAGATGGAATATAAATATAAAATAAAATATAATATTTGCAGTATTGATTTGGAAAAATACATAAATAAAATCTCTTTTGTTCTGAAATCAAGTAGCTTTGATTAAACGGTATGTAAATTAATTAAATAAAAAACATATTGAATCGTACAAAGCGCGTTGAATTGAAATTATATATTGTATACTGCCGGGAGCATTTGGCAACAGGAAATAAAATGCAAATTTGTTTTTCATTTAGAGATCGAATTTAAAAATCAACAATAAATGGGTGACATTTTTCAACCAGCCATTATCGTGTCATTCCACTCAATGAATTTATTGATAAAGAATATAAAAAACATCGGTGTATTGTGCTCTACATGAAAATATTCCTATCAATGGTGTCATACATCATTTGCCGGCTTAAATGTCATTGAGCACCAGCTCAATGGCAAAAAATTAAAAATTCTTCTATTGTTTTTAGATAAAATTATTTTATGACGCATTGAAGTCATCTATTTCCTCAAATAAAACATCAACCTCGAGTTCGAATCCAATAATTGCTTTTATTATTAAAAATAAAAATTCAATTATTTTATTTAATTTTTAAAAATTTCAATACGAAGAATTTTTTTTTAATTTTCTTTACAATTGTTTATTCAATAAAAAAATATTTTTAAGATGAATTTTCCAAGTAACTACTTTCTGTATAATTAATTTTTCAGTATTAATGTGCAACTTTAAGTTTTTTTTTGTTGCACAATATAATTATCAATTTTTTCATATTTTTTTTTTTTTTGAATATAAATAAATAAGATTGCGCAAAATAAAAACTCGGAAAATATTTAAATCCCACACAAGAAAAAATGTCGATTTTGTCGGTACAAAAGTCATCTGTACTACCTCAAGCAAGCTATGGTAACGCCGCTTACCAACGCGGTACATCGTTTTATCACCTTTTTCAGTCCCAGTCAGCTGTGCTCAGCTCAGTTGTGTGAGTGCGCTGAAAACGACAAGCATTGCCTGTGAAAAAAACCAACCTCGTGTAGATTGTAAACACATTCAGTTAACCTATATCTTACTTGCATGGTTTGTTTCATATTGTTGATTGTTTGAATTGTTTTAATAATTTCAATAATTTCACAAATCACCGTTCAGGTTGGTACCATTATCCTACTATTTATTTATTTACTATATTTTGAAACAATATCTTTTAATTAATATCTCGATAACTTATACATAAAAATTTTAGATTTTTTTTTTAATCATAAATTTTGATATTAGAATTAACAGACATTGTCTTTCATTATTGAATTTTTCAAGTAAATTGTCTTGAATAATCATGTATATTTTTAAGAGAATAAAACAAATTTTGTGTCCAGGATATTCATATGATAAAATCGGTTTTTTTTAAGTGAAATTTAGTTTTATTGCAATAAAAATTAAGTTAGCCGACATCTAAAAATTTTCAGAATTTTTCGTATTGAAAAAAATATTACAAAAAAAAATTCATTGGTAAAAAATTTAAAAAACTATAAGTGCAATTTAAAAAAAAATATTTTTAGTTCTAATTTAATGAATGAAGCTTTAAAAATTAAGAACGTCGGCTAACTTTAGTATCATTTCGTTGCAAAGATCTTGACTTGAATTTGTGCATGTTCAAGGTTTCATATCATTCTCACCGATAGTTAATTTATCATAATAAATATTTCGGCTGAATTCGAAAATGCTCTATCTCTAGATACATAATTAAGAAATGACCTTTTATCTTGTGAAATATTGACATTATTAAAGATATAAGCTCATCTCGATTTTACACTCACCGAGACCTTTCATTTGAGTACCCACATCAATTTTTCATATTATTTATATATATTACGGAAAAAAACGTGCTGTAAATCCAACCTCACTTGGAGTTGGTTTTGATGTGCATGAAAATCATTCGTAAACAAACTATAGCGTATATATACTTTAGTCCATCCTGTAGTAAATGCTACTCCAAGTGTAGTTGGATTTGCCGTAATTTCTTTTCCGTGTGTATATATGAAAAATATATCAAAATCCATGTGGGTACTCTAATGGAAGCTCTTACTGAGTGTAATATCAGGATGAGCTTAAATATTTAAAAACGTCAATATTTAAGAAAATACAGTGCAATTTAACAAAAGTAATAGTTTCATAAACCAAAATTTTATTTATTTGTAGTTCACAAGTCACGGTAGTCACATAGTGTCTGCAAGGTCGCTAGTGAAATTTATTTTTAAAAATTTAAACTTAAAAATTCATTTTGAAAATTTTTTTTAATAACTAAATTAAAATTAAAAAAATTAGGACAACGGTTGACCTTGAAAGCCATCGCTGCAACTTCCCGCTAATTCCTTATCTAGGTGGTTCAAATAGCTCCGAAAGACACCTGGCGGGGATAACTGATCGATTGATAGTTGATCAGTTATCGAATCTTTAAGCTTGAATTGATCAAACTAGAAATTTTGGTATAATTCCAAAAAAACACTTTTTTTGGTTTTCTTTCATACACGATATCTCTCGAAAAAATCGACCGACTTTCACATTCTTGGCGGCGATCAACGTGGATTTTTAAGTTCTACTAATTATTTTATCCAACTATTAACATTTTATTTATTGCCCAATTTCAGGTGTGCGAGATTAATCTAATTAATTCCCCGACGAATTTCTCAATAGTCAACCAGGAAGACAGACTAAAAATGGCATCACTGCAACCGTTATTCACCGATCCGGTCCCGTCGCACCCACTAAATCTCGACGAAGTCTGGAAGAACTTTCATTCCTCTCTGGACTACGTGTACAGCGAGCAATCTATGTCCCATCATCGTTTCATGGAGTTGTACAATCAGATGTACAGCTACTTTTACATTAAAATTCGAGTGAAGGGACAACCACACTCCCAGTTCTTCGAAAACCCCATTGGGCGTACAATAGTCTATCAGAAGCTCTTAGAGTACCTGGAGCTCCACATAACTCGCCTTTTCCAGAACCTTTCCGGATTGAAGCACGAGGCTCTGCTCTACTTCTACCTCAACAAGTGGCAGCAGTACAAGAGCAGCAGCAAGAAGTTGAACGGGATCTGCTCGTTTATGAACCGCCAGTGGGTCTTCAGAGAGTTCGAGGAGGGCAAAATTAAAGTTTCTGACATTTACCAGCTCTGTTTGCTGGCCTGGTTCAACTTTTTCACTGTCATGCTCACCGGCCCGGTCACAGCCGCGGTTCTTCAGCTGATCGAGCGGGAGCGCAACGGGGAGGTGGTTGACCCAAACTTGATTTCCGGGATTGTTCAGAGTTTCATCGAGCTTGGAGAAGCCGAGAGAATCAACCACCTTCCAGTCGGACCCATTCTTGATTTTTACCAAAAACACTTTGAGATATATTTCCTGGAGCACACCGAGCAATATTATCTGCGAGAAGCGAGCACGACTTTCGCGGCATACCCTGAAAGCGAGTACTGGAACAGAGTCCAGCAGCGGCTGGACCAAGAAAAGACTAGAGCGAGACTTTACGGACTTCACAAATCAACCGAAGATAAGTTGATTAAAATCTGCGAGCGCGCCTTCATTCCAAAAGACCTTGAAAGTCTTTTAGCTGCGTGTAAAATTTAGGTTTAAAGTTTATTTGTTAATTACTTTGAGTTAAGATAATTAAGCTTAGCAGTAATAACTTAGCAAAAATATAAATTTTAAGTTATTTAAGATACTTGAAACATAAGGGTTATATTTAACATTTTGACAGCCACAAGAAAACGATTAAAAAATTTTTTTATACAGTATTTTATAAAAACTTTTGTATTTTTTTTTTTTTTTGAAAAACAAATTTTTTTATGTTTTATTAAATATTTAAAACTTTTGTGTGTTATTTTGAGGCAGTTGTACTAAGTTGATGTAAAATATGTTAAATATTTAACAAGAAAATTTTCTTTAAGAAATGACGGAAAATTTTATATTGATCCTTATAGATGTAATAATTTTTCTAACTCGGTAATAATAAAAAACGTAATTTTATAATATTGTGGTAGTTTTTAATCACTCAATTGATCTTTGATAGTCATTGAAAAAAAATATTCAACCTTTGATCCCTACTTACTCAAAATTAAAATAAGCTTTAAACAATGTTAAAATCTTCAAATATTTAAAGAACTTTTGGAAGAAAAGATGTCTGCCAAATTTTTGAGGTAGCTCGTTAATCCCTTCCCTATTTCCTCTCTGCCCTTTGTCCTTCTTCCTCAGTCTATCTTTTTTGGAAAAGTCAAAGCCAGAATTTAAGGTAGTACCCTCGCGACATATAGTGCGTGTAAATTTGGGTATAGTTTAGGATATTTTTGTCTTTCTCACTTGCTATTCCTTACTCACTTCTACTCATGGTTATTTTTGAATAATACAGTTATTTTTTAATAATATTTAAAAATCTAGATGGTAAAAATCAATGAAAGTTTGAAAAAAAACAAATAATAGCTGTTTTTTAATAGTAGTTTAGTTTTTTATGAAAATCTTAAAAAAAGTTTCTTAGTTATAATAAAATATACAAGTAAAATTTTCGGTATCCCGTATATCACAGTGCATAACCTCCTCTAAAAATTCGAACTTTGAAATTAAATATCTCTGAAACTAGATGGTCAAAAAATTTCAATTTGCGTCAATCGATGCA
>JZSA01000982.1:0-21913 GCA_000956155.1 Cotesia vestalis
ATTAAATTGTTAGTTATTAAAATTATTTTAAAGAATTAATTTGTAAAAATTTTTATTTTTTTTTTTGCTAAGTATTGAATTTGTTTTTAGAAAATTAAAAAAAAAAATTGTCAAGATTTAAAAATTTTAAAATTATTTTGTATGAAACTACAATGTAGAAAAATTTGATCAAATACATAGGTTATTATTTTTCTTTTCTGTTCTCATATACTAACTGCTCAAAAAATAAATAGATAAAAGTTTCTTACTATTGTCATATGACAAAAGAAGTCATTAAAGAAAAATTAACTTTCTACTTATGAATTATTACCTGATTCTCTAAGCCTATTCTGAAGTGACATCAAAAATTTCCATTAAAAATAAATTTTAAAGTCATTAGTGTCAATAACATTGATTACCATTCATATTCTTGAAATTAATTGACTAAAATTTTATTAAAACGCTTTGAAGAACTTAACTCTTTCAAATAGTTAAAATTAAATTTCTCATAAAACATTTTAATATCTATTACTAATTTCTCTGTTCTAAAATTTTAGCCCTGCAAAAGATAAGGATGGAGTCAGAACTTTTTTCTCAACCTGCTAGCGAAGGTTCATTTTCACAAAATACAATTGAAATGGGAGCATCCAGAATCTGGGAGAATATTCGTCTGGTTATGGACCGAATTTACTCAGAAAGCCCAATGGGCAACCGGCATTTCCAGATAATAAACGATCAAGTGGAGGACTGTTTCGAAATCATTATTGAGCTCAAAGAGGCGGAAAATTTCACACCGGAAATATTCTTCGGTATATTTAGTACAATTGACGAGAGACTCAAGAGCTACCTGAACTACTACGTTACGCATCTCTTTGAAATCTTCAATGAGTTGGCAGGCGAAGATTTTCTTTCTTCACACAATCTCGTGTCTTCATACAACTCCAAGTGGGAAACGTACAAAAAAAAAAGCCGAGAACTCTACGATGCCTTCGAGAGGATAAACGATATGTTGGTATATGAGTTTCTGGACCCTCGCCTCCATCAACAAGAGACTTCGCAGTTTCATAAAATATCATTTATCGATGTTCTTAAGGCCTCTTTTCTGACCTGGCGAAGCGTTTTGCTTGCCGGGGATAATAATTTAATGATCGTAAGCGCGGTGCTTCGAATAATCGAGGCCGAGCGCGACGGGGAGCAGATAAATACCAGCCTGCTCTCGAAAGTGGTGCACAGCTACATCGAGCTTGGAGAACTCGACAGGAACAATTCTCACATCGGATCGGAGTTGAATTTTTACACAAAAGCCTTCGAAAAATTTTTCCTGGAAGACACAATGTGCTATTATCGCCGAGAAGTCAATTTTCTTTCAATGAAGAACTGCCAACGCGACTATTGGACCAGAGCTCAGCAGCGGTTCGTCCAAGAAAGAGCGAGGGTGAAACTCTATCTCCACGAATCAACGGAAGAGAAGCTGATTGCCGTCTGCGAGAAAGAGCTAACTCCTAAATACCTCGAGGATCTTATGTCTGCGTTCAAGCTGTAACTCAGTGAGCTAGTAGAATTTAAGGCAAGATAAAAATAATTTTTTTAGAAGAATTTTCATTTTTTTTGAACAGTTAAATTTAAGTGTGAGAAAAATTATTTTACATTGCATATAGTTAATGTTTTTTCTGAACGAGTGAAGTAAGCAGTGAAATCTAGGTGAAAAAGAAGACTGTGATGTCTTTATATTCCCTAAGAAAAATGTAAGATTGTAAGCAAATATGATCCCTTATTGAAAATTATTAAGATAAAGAAGGATTTTGAAAAAAACGCTCCGCTACGTAATAGATTTTTTAATTCTCTATTTCGTAGCAGAGAGTTTTTTTTTTTCAAAATTCTCATTTGTTTAAAAAAAAACATAAAACTTCAATAGGTTTATAATAATAAGTGCAACAAGGAATGTACCGTTTCTTGCAGTGGGTGCAACGCGAGACAAATAGGGGATCGGCTGTTAAGTAAATTTTACTTAATTCAACATGATCAAACTTTTCAAAATGATTTTCTGTATCAAGAGTTTTTCTTGAAAATAAAGTTAACTTTTTGTCTGTAATTTATGTTTTTTTATAAAAAAACAAAAAAAAATTTAATAATACATATGATTTTTAAAACTAGAGTACAGTTTTTTTAATAACATAATTCTAACATTAGTTGGTAAATTTTGTAAACTTAGGAGATCTAGAAAATTTTGAAAACTAGATTATATTTTTTGTAATAAAATAATCATGATATAAGATTATAAAATTTGTTTAATGGAAACGAAGTTAATTTTAAAAAATAAGCATGATCATATAAATAATAAAAATCTATGTATAAGTATAGATAATTTTTTTTTATACATTTTATTGTATTGTCATAATAGATAAATAAATAAATGAATAAAAATTCAATCAGTATGTGCATTTATATGACGTAATAGCAATACAAGTCTAAAAAATTATTCAGACGTGAATATCAGAGCAGAGACGTCTGTGACTTGATGGTGATAATTAATCTCATGTCGTCAGCATGCAGCATGCAACTGCATATGCCAATCCAAATTACCATATGTCCCCATGCGGTGTTAGTTATTGAGAGTACCTCTGGTGATGATAGTAAGAGCCATTTATGCTATTACTAAATATAGTTCGCCAATGACAATTCCATTACACCTCCATGTTTTCGAACAATTCGTTTATTTAGCTCGATAAATATACTATTTACATTTTAAAATAATGCTCTCGAACTTTAATGTTCAATTTGTTTGGTAATGAGCAATGAATATTCATTTTATTTCAAAAATTTTATCAAAAAAATGATTTTAATTTGTTGATCCGATAATTAGAATTTTTTAAAAGTCGCGGGCATAAGTTATGAGTTGTTCTTTAAGTTGTCTTTTTGATAAAATGCTGGTACACTGTTAAGTTGTTCATTTTTACACTGACAGATGTCGCTTTCTACGTGTTCAAAATGGCTGCGGACTCATAAAATTGCAAGAATTTATTTCTATCATAACCTAAGCCTCATATCGTGTCTGCAAGGTCGTCCATTTACTGTGCGATAAATAATACAAATTTGAATTTATATATTGAACAATTAATTCCGTCAAAATGTCATCGAGTGAAGAATCTGACTCCCCTTCGACTGAAAGTTTCCAAGATCTCAAGTGCTCAGAAGAACTGGACCGATCATCGCCGACTTTATGGCCAAAACACTTGGTGGAGAAATTCGTCCACAAAAATGATGTCAAAGTTAATGAATCCTGGGAAGAATTATTATTAAATACTAACGAAAAGGATTTGCTCGAAATTAACGAATTAAGCAAGCTTACAATGCTCGATCTTGTGGCAAGAGCCAAGAAAATTCAAGATTGGGCCTACGAACTTGAACTCGAGGAAGCTAAGGAAATAAATCGTGCTAAATATCTGGGGATTTTTGAAAAATAATGAAATTATTTTTCTCTAAGATGTTTATACTTTTGAACTTGATTATTTTTGAATAAAATGTTAAAATTTTTTCTGAATTTGGCGTTTTTTATTTTTTATTTTTTTTTCAATAGTTTTAGTTAATACTCATTAGTTATAAGTTTTGTAAAGTAATAAAAAATTATTTTTATATCAAGCATTTTTCAAAATAAGTTTGAATTTTTACTATAACTTTATATGTTTAATTAAATCTAAACTTTTTTTGTCAACTCAAAATTTGTGATAAAATTAGAATATTTTTCTATAATTAATTATTAAACTAGCATATTTATTTTTGGTCTTTTAACAGAATAAAAATAATAATCATTATTATAAAATATTTTATCAGGATAAAATAAACTAACAACTGCTTACACCAGAATAGATTCTGAAATGATGATAATGAACATTGAATATTCGTGTTTGAGATCTTACTCGACTAATTATGGAATTTCTAATCAATGTTACTGTCTCGCATATGCAGAGTTAAGAGACCTTATCTCGTATTCCCCATTAGACATTTTCGTCCGATTCCCCGATAACTAACAATATTAGCATCCTCCATTCTAAAGTACCATTACCCTCTTACCCTATCTCACTGAAGAGTCTTGAACTCTTAATTTGAGAATCAAATCGATTGTTCGAAAAATAATCCCTCACATAAAATTACGTCAGCTAACTGAACAACAATCGCATTTCTATCTCTGTCCGACTACAAGTAAAAATACAAATACTTTTGACGGACAAATGTACTTGATATTGAAAATCGGTATCAATAGCCCTGAAGAACCGCCTAAGGAGCGCTTGGATGTAAACATCGAGTGCAGGTGACTCGCTTTCGTAGATTGGATTATGTTATCAGCGATATCGAGTCTGTTGGGATTCAATTAAAGTGACGAGTGAACATGAAGCAAATCGATTTGTAGATTTGACTATTACCGACAAATACATCTATAGTGCGACAAAATACTGAGACAAGAGACAAGTTAACCCGGTACCGAGATAAAGATATAAATACTGTTTCAGGTTTTAATAATTCATTGTGTGACGCGAGCATTTCACTTAGCTAAGTGACATTCCAGCAATCGACTTAATTTCATAAGCAACTATTAGAAATAAGAATAAAAAATTTGATAATAGAACAAGAAAAGTACAGTAGATGCAGATGTGGTGTACAACTTAATTGATTTTATAATACTTTGTTGAAAGAATGAGAAAACTATTTAGAATCTCTCCCACCCTTTAACATACCGGAAAGAAGTTGAATTTATCTCCAGCTTTTCATTGTTTCCGTACTTTTGCAATTACTGTTTCAAGTACTATACACTCAAGTATGCAATAAAAAGCAGAGCAAAGTTTACATATACTTATAAATTTATCGATACAAATATACTAGTATCAGTTGTTAATTAAAAACTCGATTTGTTTAATATAACAGAATATATTTCAAGTTGCGCAATGCAAAGAGGGTGGGAAAGTTTTTAAGTTTTATTGAGTTAGTTTTCGTTGGGTTTCACGGTGCGCTCGGAAATAAGTTTGCTGCAGTTGTTACGAGTGGGCAATCCTATATGCTTATGCGCTTCAAGATAGGATTTTCAGTTTAAATCGGCTCTGAATCTCTCAAGGGTATGTTATACGCAACGTTAATCTCAGAATCCCTACTTAAGTTTGTCGTTCAAATGGAATGCATGTTCCTATTAAATCCAGATAATACTTGGATAAAAATTTCAACCGCATGTAGAATAATATTAAAGAAATGAATATTTTATTTTAATTAAATTCATTATCCACGATGATTTTTAATTTCAAATGAATCGTGTATTAGTGATAGAGGTGTAATGAGAAATTTGGTTCTATTTGAAGTTTAGGTATGTGATGTAATGAGAAAAAACGCAACGCGTTTCATTTAGGAATCGATACACGTGTAGTACATTACACAGATAATCTGGGGTTTGATAGACCGAAAATGATAAACGGGCCAATATTCAGCAGCATACGGTATCATTTGTATTCATGTAATGCACATTGTATTAATTTGAATTTAACCGTGAAAATATAGCCACGTGTGAGTATCTAGATAAATATCATGGTACTATACCATCTAGAATGAGATATTGTCATGTTACCAAGTATCAACTTAATTTCCGGTCACCGAATTGATTTAATGCGTTTCCAAATCAAAACTCGATTGTTAGTTTAATAATGCTCTCTGTAAATTGTGTGTTGGGTGGTTAATAAACGTGTGATGAGATAGTGGCTCGCGATTATCCTGAAGTTATCAATTTTTTATCGAGTTTAATAATTGCGTTATATATTTGGTATAATATAGTAAATATAATAAGGAAAATTTTTTGTCGGGATGAGTATCATAAAATGGCTTTATATAATTTGATTTGGTATCATTAAAAAGGTCTTGATCTGAATTAGTGCTTCTTAATTCTTTATAATTAAAAAAAAAATTTTTTGAAGTAGTCCGTAATAACTTGCTAGATTTTCAAATCTATTTTGTCATATTTTACATTAAATTTTTGATAACAGATCTAAAGAAAATAATATTTTTTTAATTTATTTCAAAAATTAAAAATGTAAAAAAATTATTTAGTTGTCTTTTAAATTATACTTCTTAATTTTTGGCAAAGTAATTTTGACTGCGGTTTATAGTTTACGTATTAAATATTTAAGCAATAAATTATCAATTAATATGAATAGTTTTTATGGTGTATTTAAAAAACTTAAATAAGCCCATAAAATAGCATAATAAAAAATGATTAATAAAATGCCGAGAAACTTTTAGCAAAATTCTTAGACTCGTGAAATAAACAATAATTCTCAGTCTGCTCCTAGTCTATCACCAGCAATTAAATAACTAAAATAAAGGAAACTTTGACAACTGCATAAAATTAAATTAACGGCAGTTTTATCTTGATTTTGACTTTTCGAATCGATAATAAATTTAAAGGCGCGTCAACCTGCCAGCCCGTCATTAAACTGTCGTGCTTCTATTCTGAAAATTCACTTACCACTTTTAAAATTCAATCATAAACTTATAATTTCCTTCTTACAACCGACTAATAAATCAACTTTTACTTAAGATTAAATAGATTTTTGAATCATTTATCACTCAAAGTTTAAATTTTTTTTCCGTAAATAACAATTATCCTTTTTTTTCCCACTTCACACAAGACTTTAATACTTTTTGTCGCGTTGTCGTTTGTACCGACACGTATATTTAAAACAAAAAAAAAGCTCTTTGTTCTATCGCGCAGAGCAGAACAAAAAATTCTTTCCAACTTTTTTTATCTCGACACATGTTTCTTTACTCACAAAACATAATTATCTCTCACAAAGATTTTATAAAAAATTATTTTTATTTTTCGAAATGTTAAAAATTTTTTTTTATTACAATCTCGAATATATTTTAATGTCACAAATTTTTTAGCATTTGCTTTGAAAAAATTCATTTAATATACTAAAAGCTTTTTTATTGTATGAAAAATATTTACTTTAATACTCTTTTGTAAATTAAAATAATATTTTGCAATTACTATTAATAAACAAAAGCAGTGAATTTAATTTATTTGTAATTAAATAAAATGTTCAACGGTATTTCAAAATAAATAGAAAGATTAAAACTGCGATAGTAATTGTTTAATATCCTAATAAAATTAATCCCAGCTGATTATATTGTAAAATAATAATAAAGGGAGCAGAGCAGAGCCTAAAAGATAAATACTATTGAAATTGTTTTTAATTACTTTGGCCTAGCATGCCAGCGATGTATTTAAACTATCTATACTGCTACTGGTAAAATATACTACAACAACGTTAAATTGCCAGTGTCATTAAATTAGCATGACCTACATAGACCTTGTTTCTCGGGTAGTGTTTAGAGCTGATAGAGAAATAGCGCGTTATATCATCGCTTGGTTTATTTTTTATTTTTTTCGCCAGGGTTTGTTTATTTAAAACAGTAATTAGTTATAAACACCTGTTGAGAGAAAAATGATAATGTAATTATTTAATTCAAAAACTATTTATATTTATTAATTGTTTTATTACGCATTCACTTGATACCTACACTTGATTTGATAAATTTTACACAAGAGATTAATTAATAATTTAATTATCCTGTAATATTAATCAACACACCAACAGAATATCTAAATGATGATTTTATTATTTCAAATACTCTGTTTTATATATTTACGCAAATGGAAGATTTAAATATTTAAAATGTTGAATAAATAAAATCCATTATCTGGCATTTTATTTGTTGGCATATATATTTCAAGCCTTAGGATTAAATTATTTAAATAAATAGCGGCTGAGAGTTTTTTAGAGCCGGTGAAAAAATTCAGTTGACATGGATTTAATTCAATGTTCTTACTAAAGCACTGTACTCTGTGAATCGAAGCTTTTAAACTCGATAATAAATTTAAAATGAAACTTTCACGATTCAAAGATACGAATGCGTCAAAGGGAATTCGCTTTAAACAATAAACTGATTGTCGGAACTATGGGATGTGATCAACCAAATAAACTGGTCATGATAATTATAATTAATTTGTAGTAGAGAAACAAAAGGTCTTCAGCCTTTATGCTTCTGATGCATTAGATATGGTATTATATTAATTAATTCTATTATTTGTCCGCGTTGTCCCAATCAGACGGATTATTTTATTTGATTGTTAAATTACTCACGATTTAATAATTCAATCACTCTTTAATTAAAATAAACAGTCACATGACTATTTAAAATTACAAACTGCTGATCTCGATTAAACGATTCATTAACTATGTTCATATTTCATATGATGCTCAGTAAAAAATTTTGCGTCAACGATTTAAAAAATTTTATGTTAAAAATTTTTGTGTTAATTTAACACAATAAATGTTAAATTTACACGTAAGAGTATTATGTATTTAACTCAAAAATTTTTAACACAAAATTTTTTGAAGCAATGACGCAAAATTTTTTTATTGTGTGGATAACTTTACGCTTAATTAAAAATTGTATATATTGCAAAAATTATATTAATACATAAATCACTCACCAGTGCTGCAATATTTGAATAATCACTCCACTAGTTTTATCTACTTTTTCCTTTCTGAAAAATAAATGTAATTAATTTTTTAAAAAATCATTTTTGATTTAAAAAAATCATCCTGAAATCAGTAGATATGTGACATTTATTTTAATTTTTATTACAAAAAAAAAAACATTAAAAAAATATTTCAAAGTAATTTTTTTTAATTTTTGAGAATTTGTAGAATTCTTGTATAATTTAGTTACAAAAATTAAAAAAATTAACATATATCTTTTGATTTCATTTTCATTGAAAAAATAATTTTTACTAACTTTTAAAAAATAAAAAAAAACATTTTTATATGAGTTTTATAATTTAATTATTTTTATTTATTATATTTATTATTTTTTTTTTCTAGTTTCACCAATCGACACTAAATCACTAATCACTATTATCAACTACGACACAAAAAAATAGCACTGCTGATAATAATACATAAAAATTCAATTTTATCAAATAATTTACTCAGTTTATACAAAAATAACGCAAATAATCAACTCCAATAATTTCTTTGTTTACGAAAACAAAGAACTTGTCAACCAAACGTCAAACGTCTCGCGAATTCAATCTAAATAATATATATAGATATACTATTGCACGAATTTTAAGACGGCAAACAATTAACCCGACGTCCTACTCCATTAATCGAATTTAATCGCCGCGATCATCGAATTTCAATCAAAAATAAATTAATCAATTAATTTTACTATATATTTATAACAATAAATCAATAAATAAACCGAAAAAGAATGAATATTTATTCAAATAAACGGCAAAAAAAACTGAGCGCTTCTAGGCGCTCCTATCCGTTCCCGAGCATTCGACACAAGTGACGCCATCTTGTAGCCGTTACATTACCGGCGGGAATTCAAAAGATTGTGGCGCCATCTATTCCGGATATTTGAATTGAGAATTTCTACTTTATTAAATCTTCATACATTTGACATTCAACAATTTTAAATGTAACAAATTATTATTTCTTTTAAAATTCTTTAGTTTTTGTTAATAATTTATTTTTATTTAATTAAAAATAAAAAAAAGTCACAATTTTATCAATTATTTTTTGAATAATAAAAAAATTACAGTAAAAAACTTTTTTTTACATTTAAATAAATAAATTATCTCAAAAAAAATTAAACTTTTAAATATTAGTTTAAATAAATGATTTTGTTTTTTAAAATAAATATTATGTAATTTATTAAGAAAAAAAAAAAAAACAATTAATAATACTGAAGTTTTTTTAATAAATCAATTGCAATAAAAAAATATTTCTAAAAATTTTCACTTGTAATTTTTATTAATTTTCACATGTGAAATTTTTTAATTAAATTTTTTTTATAATAATTTAATTGCTAAAAAATTTTTAATATCTGTCGACTTCAGTGTCATAATAATTAAGCAGGTTGTTTTAAACGCAATTAAAAAAAGTAATTATAAATAATTTTAAAAATAACTGACTCATCTGTTGACAGAAAAAAAATCTTCGTAACTCAAACTGCGTATTTTATTGATTTTGCACCTTTCTGATGCAACAATTAAATGAAACAAATAATAAAATTTGAACCACTAGCAAAAGCCCGCGTAAAATCTTAAACCAGCGAATGAGAACGGGCGCATTCTCTTGGACTCCCTGCGGAGCAGCGAATGGGAAAATTTAAAGTAAAATGTTTCTGACGGCGTCCATGACGCGATTACTGCCACGTTGGCAGCGTTCCTAAGTGTGGGTAAGCTATTTAGTCATTTGCGTTTTTGTGTCTATCCTGAATTGCTCCAAATAAAATGCAGCCCGGTGTAAATTCATAAAAAAGAGTTTTTAATTTTGAGTTAATAATATTTGTTTACAAATATTTACTATTGACAGAAGCAAGTAAGTGTCGTAAGTCTATATCAGCAGTGACTGTGCAAAACAAGTAGACTGAATCTGTAATTTTATTTTAATTTTAATGTGCATCTGTAATTGATAAAATTCTTATAAATGTACTGGATTTATTTATTGCAGTTACTTAGAGAGGATCAAGTGCAGGGTATCGTCTGAAATGAGAATGACCAAAAGACTCGCAACTTGGTACAAGTATTGGGTTTATACCTGGCGAGAGTGAGAAAAACCCGAAACCGGTTGGTGTTCTTTATTACTCGGGTGGGGCGACAAACGCCTTCAAACCGTCGGCTTTTCTACTCGGGCCTGCAGTCATTCTTACCAAGTTCGATTACATATTTAATATACTAAATTAAATGTTCAATATTTTTGGAGAATCAGTGATTGTATTTATGAAATTGTTATATTTTATTTACTAATTAGGGCACTGACAGAACTCTGTGTCCAGTGTGGTATTTTTGACAGTTTTATTGGTTTATTTGTTTATTTTAAATTATAAATATGTCAACGGCACCGGACTTGAGCCTCCTCGACTATTACTTAGATCGAGAGGAACCGTTGATGAAAAGTGGATTCAAGGAGGAATTAATGATGGACTCTGACTATACTCCGGCACTCACAGTAAGAAATTTTAGATTTTTTTAAAAATGTTTTATTAATAAAACTCTGTTTCATTTTTAGCAGAATGTACCGTTAGTTTTTATTACGTACCGTTACTCTATGGAATTCGCCGGGAAATTATTTTTATTAAATTATTTACATCTAATTCAAGCATTTTATTTGTTTAATATAGATCTTTTTTTTTTTTTTTTTTTTTTACAACGAAAAAATATTGTTCAAGTAAAAAAAAAACTTTTGGAGTACTTTCGCGAAAATAATTATAAATACTCAAGTCGAAGTTAAATTTTATAACTCAGCTATTCTTGTATAATCTTTTGCCCTCATTTTAACTATAGAATGCTGAATGCTCAATGTAATGATACTTTTTCCTTGAATTTTAAATAACATATGGCACAAACCGCATGCGTCTGCAAATGTTAATTCACCAAGCTAATTTTTTGTTAACTTTTTAACTTATTTTTATGTCGCTATTCTATTATTAGCTTGCTGTATTAATATTATATAAATTTAAAAGCCTATAAGTCAAGTCTGGAATTATTGTTATCGATTTACCGGTTTTTTAATTTTTACTTTACAATCTGGATTATATTTTTCATTTGGAGTTTTTTATAACATATGGAACAACACGTGCTGGTACATGCATGGAGCCATTTTGAATCGCATTGAGATATTTTTAAGACTTTGATAGTATTTATTTAACAAATATTCATTTACATAAACATTTATCTGTTATCTTATGATTCACAATACAAATAAAAATACGCGCATATTTTTTTTTTTTTTTATTATTTCGTTTATTTTAGACAAATTAAAAAAATTTTTTTTTCACTCCAAAAAAATAATAAATTTTTTTTCTTATTCTAAATTTTAATTGAAGAATTTTTTTTCAAACTGATTTATTTATGGGATTAGGGAGTCGGTATATTAAATCAATGAGCCGGTCCACTAGAAAAAAAAACCTGTTTTTTCTAAGGGTCTATAAATTCTGGAGAAAAAATCTTTTCCGCGATCAATGACCTCAGAGAAAAAAAATCACTTGAAATTCAAATGTAAAATAGAAAGAAAAAGTCATTACTGAGTTAATTTTATTGTAACTTTTTTAAAATATGGAACATCATTAAACAGCATAGTAAATCGCTGACGAAATAGATAAGATAGTGCTATCATTACATACACTGTCGCAGTTATTGTATATGTTTTCTACCTGGACTCATTGTGATGACGGGACTTTCAAAATTTAATTATTAGTTATTAAAGATGACATCAATCTATATCTGTGTATTTTTAAATGTTCTCTAAAAGAAAGTTTGTAATGTCAATCTATTTTAAAACTAAATTGATAATTATTATTACTTTATTATATTTTGTATCTACATGAAGACTTATCACATAAGTTTTTTAGAATCTTCATGATTTCATAGTTACTAAACATGTTGACTTGAAACTTTGACCTTAACTCAGCATCTTTTAAACTACTTATCATTTTTTATACAATTTTTTTAATACTAAAAATAGCAAAAAAATTTTAATTTATTAGAAAAAATTTTTAAGGAGCACAACTAGGGTGCACAGTAAAAAATTTTTGTGTTGAATATTTAACACTTTTATGTGTAAGTTTAACATTTATTGTGTTAAATTAACACAAAAATGTGTTAATATTTAACATACAAATTTTTAACATAAAATTTTTTCACGCATTGATACAAAATTTTTAACTGTGTCAGAACCTAAAAAAAGGCGATTTTTGAAAATTAAAAAAAAAAAAAACTACTATATCAATTATTTTGAAATTGAAAGGGTATGTTTATACATATTTTGAGAGTATACAGTAAAATTTTTGAATAAAAAAATTAAATATTTTTCGAGTTACACGTGATCTCCAACGGCGCTAAAAAAAAAGGTCCTCCACTGCTGGCGTGATTCCGGCCTTCTCCGTGGATAAAACGTAAAAAAAAAATTCTCGTTCAACTAGAAGATATTGTCCGTAAGATGATCCACGGTCGAAAAAAAATATCAAAAATTGACAAAATGGCGAAGTTTAAAAAAAAAAAGTTGAATTTTCCCCAAAATCTTTGGTCGTTTTTGCCCTGCCTAAATTCGATTTTTGATCAGATCAAAAAACTGTCGGATCATCGTATGAATAACTATATACAGAACATGCAGAAAAAAATTTGATAGTGATCGGATTATTTGTTTCCCAGTAATCACTCCAGCAAATTCGAAAAATGCATTTAAAGATAAAATGATCCTATTCTAACTGCCGAGCGGCTACTCTTTGAATGGCTGTAACTCAAAAATAATTTGAGATATCGATTTAAAATTTTAGTATCTTATTTTCAAAGGCATAACCTACCGAAATATAAAAAAAATCGGTTTTTTTTTAATTTCATACTAGTTGTACCCTTAAAAAACTAAAAAGTAACCAGATGTCTAATTTCATATTTTATTTGGTTGAATATAAAAAATACGTCTCCTTCTTTATATAAAGTACAAAATATATTATTATTAAAATATTTGATTAAAAATTAAAGAGTGCATGTAAATAATTTCTTAAGAATTTCTTTCTAAATATATATAAAATGTAAACATTAAAATATGTAAATAGTTTGTAAGAATAAAAAAATTAATGAGCGTGAATTAAATGTAGCAGACACTTGCTAACATTTAGAATTTTAAAATAAGTCGATAAATATTTTTACATAAATTTTTTAATTAAAAAAAAAAAAAAATTCCAGTCAGAAGAATGGTCGACGCAGCAGGAAGATATCTTCGACATGTTAAAACTGGAAAATCCATTCAATCTAATGGAGAGTGACATTGAAGCATTGCCCTCATCCTCATCGGACAGCGGGTTATCGAGCGCGTTGTCGCTGTCCTGCGAGCAACAGCTGAGCCCTCTGCTTCCCATAGAAGACCATCTCGAGCTGAGCGACGATAACCAAAACAGCCCGCAGAATTTCACAGATTTTCAGTACCTCGGCAGTCCCAATGACTCTGTTGGCAGTTTCACCGGCGACAGTCCCGTCAGGTCTGTAATGAGCTCGAACGTTGGCTCTCCGGGCACAGATATTGCCGAGGAAATGGATTTCGAGTCAAATTACATCACAGCTGTAGATCCAAACATCGTCGAAGGTTCTATCGAATCCCCAGTCCACTTGATTAAACAAGAGTCCCAGCCTGTTATTGAATTTAGTAAGTATTATTCTAGTGTTATTAATTGCTGATAAAGAATTTTATTAGTATTATTATTTAAAATTTATTGAGCAAATCGTTGAAAGTGTGTCAAATGCGTCATCTTTATTTAACAACTTATTACTTTGCATTCTGACGCAATCTTCTATTCTCTTAACTTGTTAATCATTTCTCCGCTTTGTTCAATTATTATTTCAAATACTTTATTGATTTTTTTATTTTCATACATTTAATTTTGTCTGTGATATAATTTTTAATTTTTAAAATTATATTTGCAGATTCATCACCTAAACAGCCGGTTAAAAAACAAGAGACAACCTTAAATCTACGCAATATCACATGCAACGGTAAAAGAAGTATTAGACAGGTAATACGTGTAACACCTGTTATTTCCGGTAATCCACGGTCGATACTACTACCCGTCACACTCAAGGATATAAAGGATATTAAGGATGTCCGGAAAATAAAAATAATAAACGCCACTCAGACTAGAAATTTAAAAAGTTTCAGGCTTAATTCTAACAACGTCATCAGCAAGGCTATTCCTGTAAGTTAAATTTTTTTTTAATATTATTTTAATAGAAAGTTTAATGCCCTTCTAATTTAATAATTTAATAACACCAGATAAAATAGATAATAACAGATATTATTAATAATTATTTATTTATTAATATTTTACATTTTTTATTAATCACAAAAAATTGAAAAAATAATTTAATATTCTAATTATTAAATAAAAAAAGATAATTAAAAATAAAAAATAAATTTATTGAACAAAAAATCATCAAAATTAGATTAAAAAATTGTAATATTGCAAGAAAAATATCACTTATCGTATATAACCATGTGTGGGAGAGAATTTTTTTATTAATAATAAAAAACTATCAACCTTGCAGTTACTATGTGACTGCCGTAACTTGTGAAATATAAATATATAAAATGTTGGTTTATTATATAATAACTTTTGTTAAATTGCTCTATACTTTTTTAACTATTGACTTTTTTTAAAATATAAGCTCATCCCGATGTTACATTTATCAAGAGCTTTCATTTGAATACCCACATGCTTTTTTGATATATTTTTCATACATACATACATTAGCTGTTACTCGCCCGCTTTATAGAATTTATAGACGTTTTATAGAATTGCATTTTGAAATTTAAGCGGAAATTCCCGAGCAAAGCTCCTGTTAAAAAATTCTATGAAAATTAAATAAATCTCTTACCCCAAAATATCTCAGAAAATGCCCAAACACAGCTCCTGTTAAAAACTGAACTCAAGGTTCCGATTTTAAAAGGTTCTCCACGGAAATTGAATTTTGGGACACCCTAATATTATACACTAAAACCTTCTCCGAAACACGCTGCATCTTATGGTATAACCGGATAAAAAAACCTACTCGCCATTTATTGGTATAGATATAAATATATAAAATATATGAAAAATTGATGTGGGTACTCAAATGAAAGGTCTTGATGAGTGTAACATCGGAATGAGCTTATATCTTTAAAAAATTCTATAGTTTACAAGATATAGGGTCATTTTTTAATTATGTATTTAGAGATAGAGAATTTTCGATTGCAGCCTAAATACTTATCATAAATTGACTATTTGTGAGAATGATATGAAACCTTGGGGTCAAGACTTTTCCAACGATACCAAATTTAACCATAAAAACCCATTTCATCACATAAATACACTGGCCACAAAATTTTGCTTATTCTCTTAACAATATCAATATTATTTGTTATTCTGTAATTTTAATTATTTATTTTAAAAGGGATTTAATTTTCTATAAAATAATAATTATTGATTATAATTAATTACATAGTATATTGAAGTAAATTATTATAATTTTCAGGTAAACATAAAGCAAGAAGATTCTCTGAGTGAAAAAAGTAGCGTTCAATCAGGCGATGAAGTGTCTGAGACAGAGTTCATGTACCCACCATTGGGACTGAATGCCGAGGAAAAACGTCTATTGCAGAAGGAAGGTATATCATTACCCACCCACCATCCGCTAACGAAAAACGAGGAACGTGAGTTGAAGCGCATTCGACGCAAGATACGCAACAAAATATCAGCACAAGACTCACGCAAGAGGAAAAAGGAGTACGTCGACAGCCTGGAAGACCGCGTGAAGCAGGACGCCGAGGCTAAAATGAACCTGTCGAAGCGCATAAAAGTTCTGGAGTCTACTGTGGAAACTCAGGCTGGACAGATAAAGAGCCAAGCGGGACAAATTAAACGCCTGCTAGCAATCATCCAGAATCGCAACAAAAATGCACAACCAGCCACTTGTCTGATGGTTTTATTACTCTCATTAGCTCTGGTAGCTGTTCCCAATTTGCGGCCGCATTCAAACAACTCCAACGAGTTGAGAAAACCAGATCAGCCTGAAAAAGTTCCACTTGCTGGTAAATTTATTTTTTTTTTTTATTTTTAATCATTTCAAACAATAGAAAAATGTACATATATTTTAAGTATCTGTCGCTAACTGTATCAGCATACGTGTATCGACTAGTACTGTATTTCGTACAGGTCGTAATGGGACATTGAACTCTCGGAGAATTGTGAAAGGCTTACAATCTCTCTTGTCTTTTACTTCTTCCTCTTCTTTCTCTTATTTACTTTTTTTAGTTTTATTTTCGGTTGAGAGTACAGTGTGGGCTTAAACCCTCTACTGTTCCCGGTTGTACTTTTACTTACTTAAATTCGTACGTATCAAATGTAAATACAGACGATAAATATTATTCCAGTTATATAACTATATATGTATATTTTTTTATTTAGTTAATACGCAGTAAATTATTATTTTTAGTTTTATTTTATATAAAACTAAAATAAAAATTTTACTTAAATTTTTAAAAAGTTTTTTTAAAATAACTTTTTTTTTTTTTTTTTTTTTTTTAAATTACATGGTTTATTTATTTAGCCTTTGGCTATGTATATATATACAAATTACAATAGTATTCACTCTAAGACAAAAAATATAATTTTTGCGTGTAAACTAGAAAAATTTATCAAGTATCAAAAATTGATAGTGATGAGTAAAATACTAGTTATAACTAGGGCATCAGTAATGTAATAATATGTATGTATGACAATGGAACACAACCCGTATATTATATTACTTTCAGATCGATATATATATATATATAGTAAATAAAAGTCCCTCAACTACTTTCTATCACATAGAGCGACCCCGTGAAAGGCCGGAGCTTCTCTTTAAACATATTATTTATCATCATATTCTTGACCTCAATAATTATCTTGTCCACATATGTTTTTTCCAAAAGCCACATCCAATTGAAAATAAATATTTAAACTGAAAAAAGTAGCTCCAGTAGATAAAACTAAAAAAATGAGCTAAAATGTAAAATTAATTTTGGTATATATTTACAAGTGAGGTAAACCATTTTTGTTTTTATTTTTTTGAACAAAATTTCTATTTGATTTTATTTATATATTTTTTTTTAAATACATAAAAAAATGAATAATTAAAAAAACAAAAGTTGATTATCACGATTTTAACAAATTTTTAAAGAAATTTATAAATTTTTTAGAAAATTGTGATATTTAATTTTTTTTCTTAATTGTTCGTTTTTTTATGTACTTTTCAAAAAAATATACATCAAAAATATAAATTTTATCCAAAAACATGAAAGCCAAATTTTGAATTCGAAAAAGCTATCAAAAATTTTTTTTTTTACGACATTTTTTATCATAAATTCGCCGTGAAAACAAGCCGAATCAAAAAAATTAAAAAATGTTAATTTTTCACCTAGTTATTGCCCAAAATGAAGTTGACCCCACTTATAAATAATTATCTTATTTTTCTAATAAAAAACAATTTTTCTATGAAAGCAATAAAATAGAATTATATCTGACTGGTTAAGTAACAATTGAATTACCTTCTTAAGTCTTCTTCACGTAACCGTCTAGTCTAAAAATAAAGAGTAGCATTTAATATATATTTATATTTAACCAGTAATCACTAATGAAATAAATTGTGGTCTAGGTCGTTCGAGAAGCCTGCTTTTTACAAAGCAATTAGTTGAAGAAGAGTTCCAACAGTACAGCGAGGAGCTGCTCCAGGAAGTTGAGAGTCTTCTAGACCATGACTACAGTCCAATCCAAGTCTCGCTCTACAAACCTTCGCGCTACGACGCGGACCAGAAATCAAACAACAACAACAAACTGTTCTCGGCAGCAGACGCGGGCGGTATGTTCCCGAGAAAATCCGAGTTTGGAGACGTTAAGTTGAGCAAAAAGTACATTGAGCCACCTCTGGACGACGTATGGCCGCCCCCCAAGCCCGACGCTGTTCAGACAGTTAAAGTCCTGGACAAGCTCGAGGCAATTACCAATGAATTGAAAATAAATATCTCAAATACTGACGGAACCAGAACGGTTGTTCTTAATGTTCCCAAGGAATTATAAGATTAATTATTAATTAATTTTCATCTTATCAATTATGGTTATTTTTAGTTAATAGTATTTGAGATATTTTATTTTTAATTTGTATTTGTTATTATTTTTTTTACTTCTACATGCTTTTCAAATTCGTATATATTTTTTTGCAAGCATGAAATAACTATATCTGTTTTTTTTTCTTTTTTGAGAATTTATCTGAATAATTTGCGTGCTTGGAGGTAAAAGGGCGTATAGCTAAGGGTTAATAGGGATTTGTGCTGAAAGGGTGCATAAAAAAATTTTTTTGCCATTCGGTTTGAAATTGTCTGAAACGTAAAAATCCAATTCTCTTTGGTTAGACGTGGTAAATAGTCTCCAAATTTTAACAGCGTGTGCATTATGCATTTAATTACTTATATTATAAATTTGGAAGGTTTCTTGAAATTTTGCTCGCACCACCCAACTACCTTAAAGGTAAAAGGGCGCATAAAAAATAATTGTAGTTTTGATACCAAATGTTAAATAATAGTTTAACAAGACAAGTTAAACTAAAATAACAGCCTCATATACAAAGTTTGATATAAACAAATAGAAAATAAATCGATCAAAAACGAATTACGTAAAAATTAAATAATTAATTTGAAATAAAAATTACGTAGTTAATTAAATCAATTTTTTTTTTAAATTTTAAAGTTAAGGTTTGACGTCGCTACGACCACAGGAATTTTTTTTTCACATTTTCAAACTACGAATATCGCGTTCCAGTTGCCATAAGGGCGTATACCGGCAAAAGGTCCCGGTGAAAAGTCATAAGGGCGTATAAAGATTTTTTTTTCGGGAATCAATGTAGTTTACTTCGAATTGTGCATAAATGCAAAAAAAAAATTTTATACGCCCTTATGGCTCCCGGGATCCACTTTGGATGCCATAAGGGCGTACAAAAAAAAATTCTACTTTTTTTTTTAAGTCCAAAAAAATTTTTAGTTAGGAGAAAAATTTTTTTTTGCATTTTTACTCGTTTCATACAAAAATACGTCGGTTCTAAAAAAAAAAAAATTTTTTATACGCCCTTATGGCATCTGTAACGCCATATGATCTTTTGTAAACTGGTCGAAAAAAAAAATTATACGCCCTTTCACCTTTAAATCACCAAAATTTCGAATTCTTAAAAGTAGAAGGACGTATAATTAAAGACATATGTCCTTTTACCTTGGCAATTTTTTTTTTCAATTTTAAACGTAGAATGTGTCTGCTACTCGATTAGCAATAGAAAAAAAATACGCCCTTTTACCTTTGCAAAGGCATAAATTGTTATACGCCTTTATATTTTTAGGCACGCAAATTAAATAGGCTTAAGGAAATATGAAGATTTAAAATATTTTTAAAGATAAATAATATTTAATAATAATAATGATAATAGATGAAACTATTGTTGTTATTAGTGTTGAATATAATTTATTAATTATCACGTGTAAATAATTTTTTGTTGAATGAACGGTTGAGCAATTGTTTTCTTGGAAAAAAAAAAAAATAAGTGATAAAAAGTAGTTTTAATTTAATTGTTAACGTTTCACATACATTTTATAAGAATTAGTGGGTACAAGCATAATGAGTAATTAAATTGTAATATAAGAATTTAGTGTAACTGATGACAAAAAGATAAATGATAGGCGTTCTATCAAAAAATCAAATTAATTTGAAAGAGGGCTATGTTAATTTTCTTTAAGTTGATAAATAATACAATTATCAATTTTTTAGAAAATAAAATTTATTAAAAATGTGTATCGAGGCTTTGTGTGCACTAATTATTAAGACTGCGTCTAATTATAAAGTACTAACAGTAATTATGATTATAATTTTTTTTCATCACGTATTAGCGAGTTTTTTAAGAACTTGCATTCATTGTAAATGTTTCGCGGACGTATGTCACTCATATTATTATTAATAATAATTAAAATTATAATTATAATTATTATCATAAATTTGTACATAGATTTATAGAGAATATTATTTTTTTTCAACAATTAATAATGATTGATAGGTGCTTAGTTATATTATGACTTATGACTCCAATCGCTTGCATAAATTTATCGCGATTATTATTTTATTGTAAAGATACTGTTTTATTTTTACTCAAGTGACAAAATAGTCACTAAATTTTTTTTTTGTCAATAAGAAAGAATTTATTGAATATTGATTAATTGTGTAACGATTAGTAATAAGTCAAGAGTATTTTGGACAATAATACAATTTTTAAATAAAATATTGAATTAATTTGTCATTATTTTTGAAAATAAATTAAATTTGTCCAACATACCCTTGAATTATTATTAAAATAGATAAATAGTAATTAAAAAAAATAATTTTTTAAAAACAAAAACTAAAATTGTTTAATAATAAACAAACAATGCAATTTAATAATTCTGTTACTTTACAATTTAAAAGTAAAAAAATTTTATGATTATAGCTTGTTACATTTACTGACTAAGCAAAACTATTATTATTATTATTATTTTCTCCACATTCCTAAGTATCTTACTTATATCATAATTTAATTATTAGTTAAAATAAAATTATATTTTTGCACATAACTGACGAAAATAAATGATTTTTTTTTTTTGTGTAAAATGCATGTAGAAAAAAATATTCAAATAAATATATATTAATAAAAAATCAAAATAATTTGAATAATTAATTAATTTATTAGGTAAACAAAAATTTAAACCTGCAATAAAATAGCGACACCAGCAAGTGTCCATTTAGTAGATTTATCTTTGGTCCTGAGATTAAAAGTCCAGACATAAGTGGGCCCGCGTGACTTAGTCTTGTAAACTGGACACTCGTAAATATTTTTAAGCTCTTGCTTGTCCTGAGTAATTGCTTTTATATAAACAACAGGCATCTGCGGGTATAGATCTTTGAGTCTCGCGTCAGTGATTACGCCGAACTGAGTGTCCCATTGGGCACCTTCCATGTATAGACCATTAATATAAGCACCTTCGCGGGGTGCCGTCGCTATTTCATCTCTACTTTTCTTCATAACGTCGCAGTGAAGACACATGCTGTCTAATGGCCACTCATTTTTTCTCGCCGTTTGCTGCATTATTGCCGTCAAAAATGACTGGGGGTTAAACAAGCCTCCCAACCAGACAGAGGACGGCAGCTGAAATTTTTTTGGAATTAATTATTAACGAGCAACCTTGCAATCACTATGTGACTGCCATGAGTTGTAAACTATGAATAAAGAACATTTTTTTTT